>PVIR01013703.1:8028-32131 GCA_004026965.1 Petromus typicus
AATCCTCCTGCCTCTGCCTCCCGAGTGCTGGGACTACAGGCGTGAGCCACCACGCCCGGCACTGTGGTATGTGGTACTGGTTGCTGCTGGGTGTGGGTCTCCACACCCAGTATTGTTATGTGGTTACCGGGGAATCGAACCCGGGTCCTTGCGCTTGCGAGACAGGCGCCGGAACCACTGAGCTAACTCCCCGGCCCCATGCTGTGCTTTTGAAGAGTGATTCTTAGGTCCCCTCTTCATACCCCTTCTGATTTGAGTGGCTGAGCTGCCCTCTTTCTCAGGCTTCTCTCCACATTGAAGCAGTCTGAGTTCATAGCAGCAATCCCACATCGTCTTGGTCACTTCTCTGGATCCACGCCAGCTCCATGATGAATCTGAGGGGCAGCCACTCGCCCTGTCCTGGCTATGATAACCATCAGCCATTCCTGAAGCTTTCCAGGTGGCTCCAGCTGCTGTCCAAGAAGGAGATGGGGGAGGAGGCCCAGGCTGCAAGAGGTGCTGGATGTAGCCTAGAGAGATTCCTCCCAGCTCTTCAGCAAGGGAGGAAGAGGGATAGAGGCACTCCAAGGAGAAGGGAGATATAGCAAACCCTCGAGCAGCTAGACCTGCTGCTCCAGGAATACAGTGCCACCCCCACCTCAAAACAATGCTTTGCTCACTCCGAAAGGAAAGGCAGGTGCTGGCTAGTGACCACCTTCAGCATCACTGACTGCTTCCCAGCCCACAGAGTGTCCACAGCAGTCTCTCACCCAGTCTTCTCATAGCCAGAGCAGTGGAGGTGGGTGGGCGTGGCAGGCTGTGTAGAACAGAGGCTTCACATTAGTTCAGGTCCAGCCCTATGTTAGCTTCATCTCTGTTTTACAGATGAGATTGAGAGGTTTACTGATTTGCTTTAAATTTCACAAGACTGTCAGCAGTGGAATTAGAATGAGACCCCAGACCTCCCAGTGCCTAGAAAGAGGCTGCCTGAGGGATAGGGGATGGGAGGGGTACATCCCGTAGGGCTCCTGTGGGTGCTGGATAAAGTCCTGCTTAGGAAACTGCTTATTTCTGTGTGCTTATGATTTTTGTGTTTTCTTTCTGTGTCTTAGTGAGATACCTTTTTTAAAAAAATGCCTTCCTCTTCAGCTGAACTGAAGGGGAAAAGGACTTCTCATCTTGTCTATACTTTGGTCCAGGCTAGATGTTCGAGAGCTGGGTGGAAAGTAGCCCAAGAGGACTTTGGACTGAGGGTTGTCAGCCTCTTTCTCCTGTGGACAAGAACCTGACAGTCCATCTGGCAGGCTTGGACCTGGGCCTGAGGTCTTCTGCCACTCTAGCTGCAGCGGGGCAGTGGAGAGGGCTGCTATTTCTTGCTATGATTTTGTCAACCCTGGCAGTCAACTCCAGCCTCCTTCACCCTTGGCTCTAAAGAGAAAGCTGTCTGCTGAGTGTTGTGTGGGTCCCTAGCAGCATGTCAAGCATTTAGCTCAGGGTCAGGTGATGCTGTTGAGTGAGGAGGAGCTGGGCTCCAAGTTCTGTGGCCCTCTAGTCAGAGAGCACAGTCAGGGAGGTGGAGGGTTATGGAGTAAGGAGGGGCTCCCGTTACGCTGCATCCTGACGAGAAACCTAAAGACCCGGGGGAGTCTTCCCTTCCGTGGGTCTCAGTCTCATCCCTGAAGTATGGATTAATCATGTATCTGCCTCTCAGCTGGCTTACCCAGTGGGCCGCATTTGTGTTCAGTTGTTTGCAGGTGCCCATGGCATGAGAAGCTGGGGCTGTGGGATTCTGATTAGTGAGGTCCTCTATGAAGGGTGGTGGGGGCGGAGAACAGCTGATGAGCTCAGTGTCTCGAGGGAGTGTGGCCACACAGTGTGGCCCTGCCGTTGCTTCCCCAAGTGGAAGCACTAGAGAAGCTGAAGTTCTACTGCAAAGTCTGTTTGTGGCCTTCATTCCTGGCGGAAGACCTGTGAGGACTTGGAAGAGGAGGAGAAAGGCATATCTGGTAGGTAAGGGACCAAATGGAGGGTAGAGTTTGGTCCTTAACGAGGATACCCCCAGGCTAGGGCTGATAAAGGTAGGGTTTGTCTGGAATTCAGAAGCAGAGGTGCCTGAGAAGAGTGGCCGGGCTCTCCTGCTGCAGAACCACTGTGGCAGAATTTGTCCAGGCTCCTTCCTCCTGTGGTGACATCTGTGTGCTTGCTTTGCCTTCTCTTCTTAGAAGTTCTGCTGTAACTTTGCCAAGTTTGATTGGGACTAGATTCTGACTGTGCTCCAGGGTTCTACACATAATTTCTTTCCTTGCTAGACTGTGAGCTCCTTGAGGGCAAGAGCCAGGTCTGAATTGCCTCTTGGCTTCCACATCCAGCATGCATCCTATGTCCTTAGGCTCTGACCAGAGGGCCTTCCTCTCCTGGCCTCAGTTGGGCTTTCTCTGTTACATGGTGGTGCGGTAGAGGTGAGGGTGTATGTTGAATCAGAATACATGGGTCCTTATGTCTAGCTCCTTTTCCACCATGGTTTGGGAACAGTGGCTGCCTTTCTGGGGCAGCCAGGGCGCCTGTCCAAAGTGTGCTGTGTCAGGCACTGTCAGCTCTTCAGCAAGCCCTGGTCCCGTTCTTAACCTAGAGAAGGCCCTGGGTTGTTGGTGTTGTTCTTGGCGGACCACCGGGTCCTTCAGCAAACAGGGAGGCGAGTGTGCACCCGGCTTGGGCCTGTTTGTGTTGGCCTAGCCAGGCGGAGGATTAGCTCAGCTGGTCTGCTAATTGCCTCCGAAGTGCTCGCCGACCAGGATGCTGACGAGTGCTGGGTCTCTAGTCCCCTCCTCCCCTAGTAGGCACTGTGCCAGCTTTGGGGGCCAGGGCCAGAAGGGCCCCTTCTCTCCATGTCAGTGCTTGCTTGGCCTAGACCCTTGAGATGCTGGCAGGGGGTCACCAGCACTGGCAGCTCAGGAAGAAATGGGGGGAGAAGCTTATGAAGTCATCGACTGGGCCAGGCCAGGCATGCTCCACACCCCTCCCTCATCCTTAGCCGAGTCTCCTCCCTCTGTGCATCAGTTGCCTTCTGAAGCTGAGCACTCTCTCCTCTTACTGGGAAGCTTTGGGGCTCGCTGCAGCCTCAGGCTTTTGATCCTCAGCACTTTCTCATTTGCCCTCTCCCTGTATTCCTATCTGTCTTCCCTCTACCTTTTCCTCGCTCAGGTTTCAGCCTTCCTGATCACCAGCCCTGTTGCCCTGTCCCTTTACTTCCCTTCTACCTTGTGGTCTGCTCTTGCCCTTTACTTGGTCCCTAGTAAGCCTGCCTCTGGGGCCTCTGTACTTTCTGAGCACTGCTTACTGTCAGGCAGAGGGCAGGGGTCCGCTTTATCACTGCATTTTAACAACTCTCCCTGAGTTCAGAGGCCAGCAGCTGCTGGCAAAGGAGTCTGGACACAGCCTCTCTGCCAGCTGACCCAGGGCCAAAAGCCTTCCTTCCGTTCCATCCACAGCTGTGCTGATTCCACCTCTACCTCTGACTGAGTGCTCCTTGACCCCAGCTCCCTGACCCCACCTTACTTCCTGCCCATAGTGGAACCTCAGCGCAGTCCTGGCAGCTGGTGCCCGGTCTCGCTGGCTGCTGCTTGGGTACCCCGACCCCTGGAAGTCTCTGATCCCCTGCGTGGGACTCTCCACCCTCAGAAATCTCTTGCTTCTGATCTCTAGGGGAGGCTCAAGTTCAAGGTACCTGCCTCAGTCTCTAACCTGTTTGTTCCACATGGTCTCTTTCTCTTGTTTGAACTCCTTAATCATCTGACTATTTTAACTGTTAATCTTATATTCCTGGAAGGGGAATAATAATAATTTATAATCAGAGTTGCCATTTGTTGAGCTTTTATGTATATTACCTTATTTAATATTTCCAAGAAAAATAGATTCTATTATAGGAGAGGGGCGATGGCGTGGACATTACAGATAAGGAAATGAGTTCCAGAGAGGTCAGTGTATTACCTGAGGTTCTGTATAGTGAAGGACTGGCAGTGGTGACATCCAGACTTTGATTGTGGTTTTCAAAACCTGGGACTTTTTCATAGTTCTAGAAAATGGCTGACCCTGGACACTTGGACTTCTGTGTTCCACTGTCCTCGATTCTTCACATCTCCAGTCCCTCCTCCTGTCTTCTACCTTCATTTGAGGATAAAGTGCCCTTTTTAAAATCCACCTCTACTTCAGACCCTACCCACCCAGTTCTTCACGAATGGTTGCATACCCTGCTGTCCTGAAAGTACTTCCTTCAGCCCTTTACTTCACTAAGCTTTGGAGAGCCAAGCCTAAAACCTAACTGCTCCCAGGTGATCCTTAGCTTCAGTGCAGGGAGGGACAGGCCCTGGGCTCCCTTGAAGAGGATGAAGACTTTCCCAGCAAACGGGGGCTCATGGGGGCCACTAGGTCTCTGCATCAACAAGGATCCCCCTGAGCTGAGGCTTTTTACTTGAGTTTATATGAAGTTCTCAGTTCAAACTCGGCATTCTTGACTGATTCTAATTCTGGAGTTTACTTCTAGCTACAGGCCTTGGATTCCTTTGTCCCAGTGAGAAGCCTAAGTTCCATTGTCCCTTGCCGCATGTGTCAGCACCCATTCATGAGCTCTTCCTCCCCACATCAATGCTATAATTAAAGTTCTGACCCACTTACTCCGGCCAAGGGTTAAGTAGCTGGCCTTGGCTCAGTGAAATGCAGACAGAGCCACTGTGTTAGTTAATGGACATAAGACAACAGTGGGCGTCCAACCTGTTCATCCAAGGCAAAAGGGACTCCCGTGTCTATGGCTTTTGCTGTTTCCTTCCCCAAGTCTCTCTTGCTAATCTGTTTATAAAGAAAGGTCACTGTCACAATTGCCAGGTAGAGAAATAATCATTTTATCGTGCATCAGACTATGTCATAGGGATGTCACAATGGCAAGAAGCCTAGTATAAAAATTGGAGGAGGGGGTGGGGCAGAAGAGTGGGTAGCAGCATCCAGAGCTGGCCCTTATCCAGCCCTAGGCCTCAGAGGACCTCGCTTTTGCCTTGGGACAGGAATAGTAGGGAGCAGTTCCGGCCAGTTTCAGACCCGTGTACAGCCAAGATAGGACAGGTAATGTCAGACTTTTGCCAGTTCTTACTGTTTTTTAAATTTTTAAAAACATTTAGGACAGTTTGTAACTGTAGGGCATGTAGCTTCTTTTTTCCTGTGGCTGTGGATTCCATTGGCCTTGGTAGTGCTGGCTATGGCAGGAGCTCTCGCCATTGGTTCCTAGAATGTGATCTGATTGACCTAGGCCCCAACCTTCAGAGCCCCAGGAGGACTGATCTCCTTGGAGGAGCTCCCCAGCAGGTGGGAATGTGAAGCCTGTGTTCAGGCACATACTGTCAAACCAGCAAGCAGCCTGGACCCACTGCTCCCCTGCGTAGGAGAGTGGCTCAGCTCTGCCTCTAGAGGGGGTGGTCTGCACTGCTCACTTGTCTGGGTCTGGATCTGGCTCTGTCAGTGGGGGATAGTGGTTTCCCTGGCATGGAGCGGGCAGCTGAATCAAGTCCCCTAGAGGAGTAACAGGCCCAACTGGGCAACTGTGGGGACCATTGGTCAGCTCCACTTTCATCCACATCAGAGCCAGCCTGCCCCGAGATTATCTCCACATTTGAATGTGGCTGTAGCATCTCACTTGGTTTTGGCCTCCTTCTTGGATGGACATTGAACAGAGAGCTTGGCTGGGGGCCAAGGGTGTTGACCCTTTTTGTGACAGAGCCAGCACCAGAAGGCATAAACCACAGGTCCTGGAGGAGAGTTTCTGCAGGCTTGAACCCCTGTGTCAGATCTGAGACTTTGCATTCAGACATTGAACCCAAGATCCAAAAGGTTAGGGCCTTGGAGCCCCAAAGGAAGGATCCCCCAGAGCTCAGGCCCTTGGATCTGGAACCTAGAGCCCCGCTGTGGGCTGACAGTTCCTCTGGTGTTGGTGAGCCCAGCAGAGAAGCAATTGAGTCTTTACATGTTTTGTTCAGGGAAGTCTGGGCTGGGTTCCTGGTTTGGCAGCTGGATAGGGTCAGGCCTGGGCTGCTGTGCTGTGTCTTGGGGAATCTTGTAGTACTCGGTGGTACCTAGAGGTCCTGGGATGTAGTGTCTTGGCTGCTGAGACCTCACTAGTCAGCCTTTGAGCCATTCAGCTCTGCCTCAGAGCCCGTCTCCTTCAGCCATGACATGGGCTCCTCCAGCCTGTGGTCTCTGGTTCCTGCTTCTTCCCTGTCCCCTTTATCCCAGTCAGAGTCCCTTCCCACATATCAGACTCAAGGAGATCTGCAGTTTCTGCACTTTTTGGACATGGGTCCAGGAAGAGTGGCACAGGGACCAGCGAATGCCTCAGTACAGGGCCTGAGACTCAGTATTTGCTAAATAAAACTTTGTAAAGGGAGATGATGGGAGGAGGACTCTTACACGGCCCAGTCCTGTGATGTGTGTGTGATTCCCATCCTCAGTTTCAGTGAGGACAGCCCTGTGGGGTTGACACACAGGACCATGGCTGCAAAGTCCCAGAGCGGGGTCTGATTCAGGATAGCAGCCTAAACCTCCACCCAGGGGTGGGGGGTTTCCCCTCCACAGGGGGCAGGCTGGAGCAGGCTGGGCTCCAGGGCAGGACTGTAGCCTCTTTTGTCTGAACTCCACCTGCACTTCCTGCTTGGCAGGCACCCACACAGATTGAAGACCCAGTTGCCCATGTGAGGGCTGCAATGAACCCTTTGCTTTTGCCCTGGTAACTTCCCACTCCTTTTCCAGGAATTTGGGAGACAAGGCTACAGGCTCAAGTTGCCATGGGGACTTTTTTCCAGGCAGTGTGATTTCCATCAAAGTTGTCCTTAACTTTCCCTGCCATAGGGTCACCTGTTTCCCTAGATGGCAGCATCAGTAGCCCTGTGGGTGTAAACTTCCTTGCTATCCACATTAAATCTGAAAGAAGAATGGACACAGATAACAAATGAATGGTCAGCTGTGACCCTCTGTGAACAGCCAGAGGCATGAGCAAGGCCCTTTGGTCAGTGGTGGCCAGAGGCACAGGCTTTGGGGAGGCCCCAATTAGTGCCCTAGGAGTTGCCTGCCTAGTTTTGGCAATAAATACCATGAGGACCCAAAAACCAAACCAAAACCAAAATACAACCAGTATCTCTTGGGGTAGGTGGTGGGAGACTGTTTAAATTACTGGCCTGCCTTGGGCCACTTAGGTGGTTGCTGGGCACAGGCTGTGTCTAGTCACCGGCACGTGTGCAATTCTACGAGGCGCTGGCATTGCCGGCACTTGACGAAGCAGCACCAGTGGAATTTGCAGCTGCAGCGTTCAGCCAGCTCTACCTGAGCCGTGTGGAAGCCGCGGCCGCAGCACAGCAACTCACAGCCATCGATGGCCTTGGATGTCTTGTTGCACGTGCGGCCCCTCGTGCCCAGTACGCCGCTGCGTATGTCCTGCTCGCAGAAGTCTGGGCTGGGCTCCAAGTACACCAAGTCCTCGTCCGTATGTGGCTTGAACTGTGCATTGCGTGGCACCAGTGCCCTGGAGGAGCCCACACGGCGTGGTTCCACCTCAGTGGCGCCGTCGAACTTCTCCTTCAGTGCGTGGCCCACCTGGCGGAAGGGTGGCACAGCTCGCCAGCACGTCTTTACCTCACAGGAGCCTGACACCCCGTGGCACTTGCATTCCACCCGCATGTGTGAGAGGATGGCCTGTGGGGAAGGTGGGGAGAGCGCTGTCAGTGCAAGCTGCAGAGTGGCTCCTGGGGGCGTGGGGTCTCCTTATAGCACTGTCATGCTTCCTCTGTACTAAACACTGACTGTATACTGTGCTGGGTTGGTAAGCAGTGTTGGGCACAGGTGAACAAGATGCTGTCCTGGCATTTGGGCACTTAGAGGACTGCCACTAAGGGGCAACATTGAGGGGAAGGTGCTGCAACTGGGAGAGAGACTGCTCTTGATCTTCGTAGGACCCTCAGGGTGAGGCTGCAAGAGGGCAGATGGTGTCCCTGTTAAGCACATGACCTGTGGGTGTTGGAAGGGGTCAGCTCCCAGCTTTCTGCTTGTTTGACTGTACATGTATTACAAGGGGCCAGGCGTGCATGCACACGTACACATACACATGGATGGGACCATGTACACTGGCTGTGTGGTACCTGCTCCCTGTCCTGCCCCATTCCAGACGTCACTGACCTGCGGCGGTGTGCCGTGCTTACGAGGGCCGCATGGGAGTGAGTGTTTCAGGGACCCTGCCTGCTGCCCCACAGTGGTGCTGAGGGCTGAGGTGGTGCACACTACCTTCCTCCCGGCCTCGTTGTTGTGCAGGTTCATGAGGGCCCGGCTGGACGAGGCCCCCTTGCTTCTCTCCCGCACGTCCACAAACGACTGTGAGAAGGCTACACCGTACGCGATGTTGTCCGAGCATCCTGACCACTGGAAGCCTGAGGTAGAGAGCAGAGGGGGCCACAGTGAGTGTGGGCCGGGGGCCCGTGCCCCTGCCCTCCCCTCTGACCCTCCTGCTCTTACCCTGAGGGCTGACGCCGTGTACCGTCCGGTCACAGCCACACTTTTCCAGCTCCCCACTGCTGCATGCCCTTGTTACTGCAAAGGCCACACCTGCTGAAGAGATGGCGTACACGAAGGCCGCCTCCCGAGTCCCTGTGGGAGGCAGAGGGAGGGCGGGGCTGGGTCTGTGCACAGGGGCCTGCTCAGTGTTGGAGGCCAAGAGGGAATGAGCCAGGCACGCAGCGGAGTGGATCTCATGTGCCCCCAGAACCACTTGCTCCATTTGTGTGGATCAGCTTGTCCGCCCAGCAGCCCCACCAGGCGGTCCTGCACGCCATTTTACAGAAAGATGAGATGTTTTATTATGGAGCATGCAGGTGGCCTGGCCTCAGGACCCACAGTCACTGTGCTCACAGTCTCTCCTGAAGGCAAGTCGGCATTTTATGGAAGACCAAGCAAGTGGGTGAGGTGAGTAGACTTCCCAGTGCTACCAAGTCTTGCATTTGCTGACCTGGACTGTAGCCTAGGTCTGGCTCCTTTCAGGTACATTCACCTGCTACTTCCTTGGGGCTCTGAAGGGGTGCCCCCATGGCCCGGCCTGGCCCTTCTGAGCTTGAGACCTGCTGAAGATGTCCTGCCTCCTTACAACCAGACCTTAATACCAACAGCTGCAGGACCTTGCCTCTCCTACTCATGATTGGAGGCCTTCCACCCCCAGCAACTCCATCTGCATCCGTCTCACTGAGGGATGGAAGGGTTTGGTTCTGGTCGCATGTTTCTCCTGTCTCTCCTCTACCTATGACTGCTCTGCTATTCTGTTTTGGCGCCAGCCCTCCTCCCTGCCTGAATGGAGGTTTTTATCCTAGGAGTGCTGGGGTGTAGCTGCTATGAGGTGTCTTTCTGGGGTGAGGTGGGGTAGTGTGTGAGTAGAGCGCACTCAGCTGGTTGGGTGTGCAACCAAACAGCAGGCCCTGCTCCTCTCCTAGGCTCTGTGAGAGCCTCTGTGTGCTGTGACTGTCCTTCTGTCTCTAGCCAGAGGGTCTGTGTCCACAAGAGTGGCGGGGCAGGCTTTGGCCCTGTGGTTGGCAGTTACCTCTGTGACACCCAGGTCTGCACTCCCAGCTGCCCCAGGGAGCAGTCACCGTGGTCAGACAGAAACAATCACCTCCTCTGTCCCTGTGTCTGTACAGTGGCAGGGCAAGCCCAACGCTTGGGTGGGAGGCAGCTCAGCCCGACCACTCAGGACGGCCTGTTCTTGGTGTAGCCCTCGAGCTGGGGGTACTGGTACCACCCGCTCCACTGCCCACTCTGCTCTGACTTGAGCATTTTGGGCCAGCCTTAGGGGGGCCTGGCTGGAGGAATGGAGCCTTGACAGCCTAAGATGGAATCTTCTCCAAGTTAATTGAGGTTAATAGCAGGATCATGTTGGTTGGTTTTATGCTGTGGCCGCCCAACGGGAGACAACTTCAGTTTTTGGTATTTCTGGTATTTCCAGGCCTGAACCAGCACAAATCTTTGTCCCAAAGACTGAAGGAGTAGGGAAGTCCGAGCAGGAAATGGCCCTGGTGGGACTGGTGAGGAGCTTCAGTCCTAGGCCTTTCCTGGTCCTTCGTCCACTGCTGTTTCTGGCTCTCAGGCAACTCCTGGCCCAGCCTCAGCTCTGGGCGCCCTCTGCTCCCACGTGTTAGTAGATGGTTACTCAAGGAGACGGGTGGCTCTTTCTCTAAACAAGCATCCATTGACTGGGACTCAGATCCCCCTTTCCCGGGCCTCAAGGGAGCAAGGACACCATATCCTAAGCTTGAGAGTAGCACTGAAGGAAGACACAGGCAGTAACAAAAAGCTAAAGGCCGTAGAGAACTTACTGTGCGCAGTAAGTACTTCACCTGGATTTCTTTCTATGGCTTTCCCAGCAACCTGAGGGAGTAGGTTCTTCTAATCTTCTGTCTACTAACACTGAGCAGGCCTTGTCCAGCAATACCCAGCCAATACCCAGGAGGAGATGAAGCCAGAATTTGAACTC
This sequence comes from Petromus typicus, assembly GCA_004026965.1. NCBI lineage: Eukaryota > Metazoa > Chordata > Mammalia > Rodentia > Petromuridae > Petromus > Petromus typicus. The sequence continues at coordinate 18,551 of PVIR01013703.1, forward strand.
AGGCAGCCTGGCTGTAGAGCTTTTGGCCCACAGAGGCCTTGGGCTCTGGGAATATCCATGCACTTGATCTCATCACACCTCCTGTGTAGGAAGCCAAGGAGGCTTTCCTTAGGTCTGCCCTAAATCTTTTGTGGTGCATAAGCCCAGTGCCTATGGAAACAGCTCCTTCTTTCTTTGGACTCAAGTGCTGTGCCGCCTCACTCCCCTTTACCCTGCTCAGGGAGCTGGTTGGAGCTGGACATCTAATATGGCTTGCTTTCCCAGAGGCTGCTCAGACTTAGAAAAGGCCCGGGAATACAGAGTACAGCAGTGGGGGTTCCCCAGTGAAGGGCAGATGCTGTGCCTGTTGCTGCTGAGGGAGGTGGGCATCCTCTCAGGTGCCAGCTTCCACCAGCAGCCTCTTCCTTCCTGTTACCGCTATTTGTTCTTTGTTCACTCGGCTTCTCCCTGCTATGATTGCTTCCCAGGGTTCTCTGGCTCCTGGCTCCACGTCCCTCTCCCAAGGGACTAAGCCCACCTGGGGGCTGGGGATGCCGAAGGATCCTGCAGGTGTAATGGCAGTTGTTTTTTCCAAGGAACTGTGTGACAGTCCTTTCCACACGCTGGCCAGGTCCTTGCTCTGAAGAAGCAAACGTGTGCACAGCGGCTTGGCTGGGGCCCACACAGCGAATGGCCCAGTGGGAAATGGAACCGAGACGTGGCTGACTCAAGACCTGGGCTCTGTGGAGCATGTTAGTGCCGTCAGATGCTGGAAAAGTATTGGGGGAGAACGGGCAGGACTGAGTTGGGCCAGCAAGGAAGCCGTGGGCCTGGTGATGCCCTGGGAGTCCAAGGGGCGAGGGGACACCAGGCTCTTGTCAGTGAGGAAAGGCCCTCTGAGAAGCCTCTGGATTTAAGAGCCGATGTAGGATGGGAGAAAGGAAAGTCGGGCCAGACTAAGCCATCACTCGTGTGATATGACCTTCCTCTCTGAGTCCTCATCTATAGCATGGACACATAGCACTGTCTCAGCAGCCAGACCCTCCTGTGTCCGCTGTATCTTGTCCCACTGTTGTCTTCCTGGGACTCTGGGTTGTCTGGCCTGCCTGCCTCACGCCATCCAAATCAGGCCAGGGACTGTTTTATCTTCCATTCGTCTCTTGTGTTTGTGTGGCTTCTGCAGCTGACAGGAATTCCCAGTTGGGGGTGTCTTCAGAGTAAATTTTCCCTCCAAGCTAAAATTCGTCTGATGGCAGCTGAAGGCTGGCTAGAGAGGTCTCTGGGAAGGAAAGAGGTGTCTCTAGCACCAAGTCTGACGGGATACCAGCACTAAAGATAAAAGCGAGCACACACGGGTTGTGAGGCCCACTTGGAGACAGGAGTGTTTAGTTCAGCCCAGCCTGCTGAGATGGTCAGGAAGGTGGTCTAGATGGGGCAGACATGCAGGCCTGGATTTGAACCTCACTTTGCTACAGCCAGTACTACCACACTTCCTCCCAGCCATGGCAGGCAGATCCTGCAGGGCCCTCCAGGCCCTTTGAGTCACAGAACCTGGTCAAGGTCACTGCAAAATGTGGTAAAGGCAGAGGGTGGGAGCTTGGCACTGCACAGATAAAGCATGAGAGGAGACACCTTCCTACGCCCCCCACGCTGCTCACGCTGGCCCACTGTGAGAGCCGGCGCAGCTCTGCCAAGTTCCACCACCTCCTTCCCACCTTCAGACCCTTCTACTCATGTGGTGTGTGTTAACTGGTACCCATGGGTGCAGGTACTGTGAGACACAGGGATGTCCATCTGTCATGAGATTCTTAATGTTTGCCGAGGCAGGAACTGCCACATTCCCACTCTCCTGGTTGCTGTGAACGCTGTTTTTTTTTTTTATTAAGCCGTTTTTTTTCAGCCTAGAGCACATCACTTGGCCCTACATTAGGTATTGGCCTCATCATTTATCATTCTTTCTCCATCTGTCCTGTCTCTGTTGGCCAGTAGCAGGGTGGTCTCCATTGCTTGGGGGTGGTATATGGGGCTGTGAGACTGCTGCTAATAGGAGACCCTTCCCCACCCCCAGCACTGTGGGAGCCACACAGCCCGTTAGAGACATCATGTGTGAATCCTCATGGAATCCTAGGAGGCTAGTCTGTGTTTGTCTTCATTTTTTAAATTTATTTATTTTTTGGTACCAGGGATCAAACTGAGGACCTTGCTAGGAAGACGTGGTGCCACTGAGCTAACTCCCCAGCCCTGTCTTCATTTTATTGGAGAGGGTATGGACCTTGCCCATGATCTCAGAACCAAGAGCTGGCAGGTCCAGGACCTGGGTGCAGTGCCACCCTGTTCTCCCCCCGTGTTGCTCCCTAGCTGTAACATGGAACCACTTCACAAGCTCAGAGCCATCACAAGACAGCACACCCTGGTCCCTTACAAAACAGGGTTTCCTTTTTTAGGGATCTATTAGCTCTTCCTTTTTTTTAATCCAAGGTGGGATCTGTGCCCGAGGCCATGGCCCTGGCCAGCTGCACATGTTTAGAAGTGACCATGTAAGGTTCTAAGAGGAATTTTTCTATGGCAGAAAACTAAAGGTGCAAAAGGGAGGTATTTGTTGAGGAGAAGAGCTCAGACTTATCTCCCACATGTGACTGGCATCCACCTGTGCTGGCCGAGGTGCTCTGAGCCGCATGGGGACTGGTAACTTGACCAAGCACCGATCCAGAGCAGCCTCCCCCGGGCCGGGTGGACTTGTGTCCTCCACAACTAGCTGTCCAAGGCTAGACCCGTTTGAGACTTCTGCCCACAGGTGAGGAGGCTGCTCCACATGGGGCCGGAGAACCTCCACTGGCACTGACGTGTGCTTCAACTTTGCCCATTCAAGTCCTTGTCCCCAATCTGCTTTCCATCATCAGATCACATTCACTGACTGTGCATGCGAGGCCTGGCCGTGTGCCAGGAAAGAGGTAAATGAGCTGCCAGCCCTCACCTGGGACGACCTGAGGACCGCGGTGATGGACGAGGGGTCAGCACCACTCTTCAGTCTGAAAGTTCATCAGAGCAGTGTGAATGCGTTTAGATGCTCCCTCCATGTATACATTGTATGTATGATAGGCAAATGAGTTAAATTAAATAGTTGATAAACCTAATAACAGGAATTCTTTGTATTATTTTTGCAACTTTTCTGTAAGCGTGTGGATCCCTCCCAAGTATAAACAAAGCCTTCAAGCTTGGAGGGAAGGCCTCAGAGAACTGGTCAAGAAGGGTTGTGAGAGGCTTGGCATATGAAACCTGTGAATTTGTCTGCCAGTCTGTCCAAAACACACTCCTTGAATAACCACCCTGGCAAGAGAGTTCCTAAGGTCAAGGTCTGGGCCACATGAGGTTGGCTCCTGGGCTTCATCGGCCTGGCATCATTGGATCCTGAGCAGTGTGGCACCTTCATCCGGGAGACTGTGCTGCCAGGCTGCTCCCTGAGTCTGCTGCTTTTCGAGAGCAGGGACTGTCGTTCAGCAGTGCCAAGCATGATCAAGCCTTTTTGGCCCCTGCCAGCTCCCAGGAGAATGGCTTCCAAGTTTCTATCACAGTTGGTTTCCAGCAACATCCAAACGGCTTGCCACGAGCCCAGCAGCCCTGGCCATGCATGCTCTGAGGTGCCAAGACAAAACTTGGCCCAGACAACTCATTCCTGTAGCCTGAGGAGGGGCCCTGTCAACTATCGGTTGCTAAGAAGTGTCAACCTCATGCTCAGGAAGTAGATGGAGGCGGCTGGGTTCGAGCATTTCCTTGAAGATGGGGCTTGATCTGGTGCCTCTCAGGGAGCAGCCCAGTTCAGCAGAAGCTTCTCTGTGCCCTGGCCCCCTCCCTGGCTTAGTCCCTCCTCGCATCTCTGACCTCAGTGGAGGACCTACCTCCTTGGGGAAGCCTTCTCCGAACACTCTAGCCCTAGCTAGGGGAGGTGTTCTTCTTCCTGTTCTGTACTACGTGAGTAAGAAGAGTACAGATCCTCAGGAGGATGCCTGGTTCAAGCTCTGGCTCTGCCATGTTCTAGTTCTGTGATCTTGGGCAGGTGACTTAAGCCGTATGCGTCCCAGTTTCCTTGTGTGCAATATAGAAGCCTACAAGAGTCTCAGAAGGGCTCATGAGTTTGTTACTTTCAACACGTACACAGCATACGGCCCGTCGTTAGTGCCATAGGTGTGTGAGCCGGTATCCCTGTTGTGCTATGGTTGCTGACCCGTCTCTCTTCCCACCATCCTGTGTGGCCAAGAGGACAGCAGCTGTGTCTCAGGGCCATGCTGGAGGTGATGTGCAAAGCGGTGAAACGGCTGACGCTAAGGTGGGAGGAGCCTTAGGCTGACCGAGCTCAGAGTCCCAGCTCCGAACCTGAGTCTGTCCTGCCCTGCTGAGGAGCGCCAGGAAGTTCAGTCTCATCCCTTGCCTGAATCTTAGCATTTTCTTCTGTAAAACAAGGAGTGTAGCTCCTGCTTACACTCCCCTGACATGGGCCCTGCAGCCACCCCACACCACAGGCCGCGGGATCCTCTTGGATGGTCCTGTCCAGGGCTCATCCTGTCCTGTGCCTGCTGCCTTCTTTATGCCCTGACGTGGGCCTGGCATTGTGTCTGCTTCAGACTTGACTGCTGTGGCTGTTGGTGGGGGTGTCTGTCATTCCCTGGCTAGGACCCACCTCCCAGTGCCCTGAAGACTTCGCGTGCCCCCTCACCTTGCGTCACCACCTTGCCAAAGACAGGGAGGGAATCCAGCGTGGAGCAGTTCCAGCGCCGGTTCCGGAACTGGTACTGGCACTCCTCGATGGCCAGCTGGGCACCGCGGCGCACCGAGTCCATCACCTCCAGGTTCCTCTTGCATATCTGCACCTGCCTCTGGATCAGGCCCTTGAGCTTCTCGCAGGTCTCCTCCTCTGAGATGCTCCCCACGGAGGACAGCTTGGCCAGGTACCTGGGGACAGGGGCGGAAGCCATGTAGATCCGGCCCAGTGCTGGCCCTGGGGGCTGTCTGTCCCAGCCACCGGTCCTGCCTGCCTCCGCTGGCTTAGGGCCAGGGGTCTGTGTGTGCGGTCTGACACACCTGAGAGAATGAGGCAGGAGCTTGCTACCGAATAAAGGAACAAGTGAATGGTGACAAAGGAAAAAAAGACAAGATAATTCCATTAAAGTGTGGAAAATTGATGATAATAAGGGTAGCTGAGTTTTTTCTTTTACAAAACAATCAAGACTGGGCTAAGGACATCATTTCCTTAAATCCTCTCAGTGAGCCTATGAGTCCCCCCTTTTTAAAGAGAAGGAAATGGAGGCGTAGACAGTTTGCTTTATATGCAGGGCTACATGGCCAGGGAGTGGATTTAAACCTGGTTTTCCTGACTTTACAGCCTTGTGACAGTTTTATATGACTCAAGGACTGGAACTGACAGTTTGGACAGAGGCTCCCAGCACTGGGTTTACTCAGCCTGAGATGTCAGCCAAGGTACCGTCTGTTAGCTCCCCCTGGCCCCCAGGAGGTGTGCAGGTAGCAGCCAGGCTCTGCTGGTCAGGCACGAGGCTGGACCGGAGTGACGGCTGTCGAATCTGGCTGTGCGGCGGAAACACCTGTGGGACGGATGGAGCGCTCGGGTGGCTGGGCCACCCGGGGTGGGGCTTGGCGTGCATCTGAGGTTGGACCCGCCCACAGGCCCAGCTGGGGAGCCACTGCCTGGCCTGGCGAGCAGTCTTGAGGAAGCATCGGTAGTTTCTCCCTCTGAACTCAGAGCCTCAGTCTGGAGCACTGCTGTGCCGTCAGCCCCCGGACAAGCTGTGCCCTGGCTCTGGGGTCCAGGCTGGCTTTCCATATCTGTGATGCAGTAATGGTTCCAATCCCAGAGGGCCGTGAGGAATGAACAGGACTGGGGCAGCGGTGTCAGGCTCAGGGAGCACATGCCGCCCTAGGAGCCTGGTAGTATGATCTGTTCTTTCCCTGTAAGCAGGTGGCTGAGTGGGAGAGGGGTGGTCTTACAGCAAGGCAGCCCAGCTTCCCCTGGCCCCTCTCCTGTCCCCCATTTTGTCTCCCAGGGCCTACTCAGAGACTGGGGATATCCGGCCGAGGAGGGGAGACAGGGTGGAAGAAGAGGCCAGAGGAGAATAGATCTGGAGGTGGTGGCGGGGTGGGGTCCACTAGCTCAGCCTCCAGGGAAGGAGGGGGGTCTCCTACAGAACGGGTCCCAGATGTTGCTCTTGGCCCGCAGGGGGCGCCAAGAGCCCAGCTACTGGCGGTGGGCCAGGTCCATGTTTGAGAGGCCATAGGTGTCCTTTGGAGAGAGGACAGGAATTGAACCTAATACGGGATCTTTTCCTCTCAGAACAGAGTGGGGCCTTTATTTTCTCTGTGTTGTGGGGCCACCAAACAGGCATATGCCAGCTAGGCCTCTGTTCCCTCTGTGCCCAGCCAAGGGGTGCCAGTGCCCTCTGGCCATGCAGAACCCGGGCCTGTGGTGAAGGGGGCATTCGAGGGGGAGGGTTCTCTGGGAGGAGGAGCAGGCCTGGGAGGCTGGCCGAGTCCTCAGCCCACTGTGATGCGGGACAAGCACTCTTCCTCGCTGGGAGCCTGTGTCTTCATGGGTACAATACATAGACAAGCCTGCATGGCTTTTGCTGCTGCTGGAATCTGTAGTCCTTCTACTGGCAGATACAGACAGTGTCTGGGCCTCCAAGGCCTCCTGGTCCCATGCCAGACTAGTAGATGGAGCACTTACTGTTGAACCCAGGGAGAGTAGGGTGCCATGCACTCCTCCTAGGCGTGGAGTTTGGTGGGGAAACTGGCTGGACTGACCACAGCAGGGCTTCAGGGGAGCTGCTACACTGCCGTGGCTGAGTCACTAGGACAGGGTCCAGGAAGGAGACAAGAAATGCTTCCGGGGCACCAGTGCCCTCCGGCCAGCCCGTACCTTGACCTGCTACAACAGCTGACTCTTCTAGGGATCTTTTCCTCTTGGAACAGAGTGGGCCTTTATTTTCTCTGTGGTATGGAGCCACCAGACTGGCATATACCAGCTTGGCCTCTGTGCCCTAGGGCTTTGTCTAGGTAGGTGGAGGGTGGGCTCAATGCCAGGGCTGAGATACAGGCTGGAGAGTTGGGACCCCAGGAATCACAGCCTTGGGCTGCAGGGTTCCTGTCAGCTTTTCTTTGCTATCTAGTATTGGTTTATAGACAAGGAGACTAAAGACCACAGAAGTTTGCAAATAGAGGAGTTGCAGTTTTATTTCAACCCTCTTTGCTCTGTACCCAGCTGTGGATCTGACCTCTGGATGGTAGGGGTGGGGAGGGAGGCTGGCATCTCACTGCATAATGCATCAGGCCTCATGCAGCATACAGTGCATTGAAGGTGTTCAGGAAATGCCTGCATTTGGAGAGAGGACATTTGGAGGCATGGTGGTGCATGCCTATAATCAGCACTTAGGAAGGAGGCTGAGGCAGGAGGATTTAAGTTTGAGTCTTGCCTGGGCAATTTAGCAAGACCCTGTCTCAAGCTAAATAATAAAAGGACTAGTGTGAAGTCTATGGTTCAGTTTTCCAAAACATAAAGAAAAGAAAAGAAAAAGGAAAGACACATTGCAGCATGGCTCATGGCTGGAAGACTTTGTCATCTACTGGCAAGGAAAAGCAGGGGTGAGGAGGAAGATGGGTGCTGCTCAGGACTGGGCCCAGTGGACCTCGGCAGCCCGCCCCCTGCATGGTGGCTCAGCCTCTCCCTTGGAGGTGTGTGTGTGTGGCACTCGCTACCCCTGGAGCCGGGCTGTGCTCAGACACTGCCTACAAGGCCATTTATGGGGGCCACCGAGCCAGGGCCTGCTGGTGTCACTGCCGCCGATCTGGGCTCCTGTGGGGGCCGCGGGCATCGCTTCGTCTCCTCCCATTTTGGTTGCTTATGCTGCTGCGGCTCCACTTTGGGTTCTTCCTGGTGCCACCGAGTACAGGCTTTGTGACTTGCCACCTGCTGCCCAGGCCACGGCCACCCAGGGCTCCTGCCGTTGATCAGGTTACCCTGCCGCCCAGGCCACCCCTGCTGTGCAGCCCGGCCACTCGCTCTTGCCCTGGTCTCACATGGGGGCTGCAGGTCCTTCGGGCTCCTCCCCAGAGGCCCTCCCTGCTCAGCCCGTGCCTGTAGCCTGCAAGGCCGAGGGCTCGGCCCTGCCAGGGAGATCAGATCCTCTCGGCCACCTGCTGTTTTCATTAGAAACTAAAATTAGCTGGGCTCGTCCCAAGCTTTTCCAGGTTTGCTTGCTTTTTTAAACAAAATATACAAATTTCTCGAGGAGAACCCCCACCTTGGTGCCTCTTCCTGGGACCTGACTCTGCGCGTGCAAAGGAGAGGAGAAGTCCTGGGGACCCAAGCAGGTCAGTGTCGAGGCCCCGGCTGTGTGGGTGGGGGCGGGGATGCCAGGCCAGGCCTGTGCCCCTCCCTCTGGCCTCCCCGCTGCCCGGGCCACATTTAGAGCTTCCTCAGGAGTGGTTGTGCCTGTGATACCAGGGAAGAAGGAGGCCAAGTGGGCGGGCTGGCGAGCGGAAGGAAGTGGAGTGCCTGCTGAGGACAGCCGCCTTGGGGGGCACGCAGGGCGGAAGGAGCAAGACGGCCACAGACCCCACCCCGGCCTGGCTTCTCATGGTTCCCCAGCGTCCTTGCTCCCTGTCATTTCAGTCCTTTAAATGTTTCTGTTGCCATGATCTCAGTAGCCTGCCTTTCCCTGGAGGGTGCCGGAGATACTTGTTCTTTGTCATGGCAGGCAGTATGCGAAGGGCAGGTACTGGATCAGAATCCCATCTCTTTGTCCCTTGAGGTGAGTTAGTAGACATTTCTGGGCCTCCGTGTGTTCATCTGCAAAATGGAGCCAGTGGCAATTTTAACCCTAGGAGGCTTACGTGAAGAAGTGTGCCTGCTATGGGTCCCTCCCTGAAGCCTCTTGCTCCCCGTAGGCTACACCCCGTCAGGACTCCCGAGAGACCAGCCTGGGTTCCGTCCACTTGTCATCGTCTGGCTCTCACTGCCCGATCAGACCTGGAATGGGACACCCTCCCGTGGGGTGGGGTGGGGTGGCTCTCGTCACCCTCTCCTCTGCATGTGGCCGACAGCATCTCCTGGCAGAGTGTGCAGCAGCAGGGGATGGATTAGTGCTTCCGACCCTCTAAGGCCTGGACAGTGTGGTCTGGGCTGTGGTCCCTGTGGCTGCTGAGGTCGTGGCGTGAGAGCCCTGGAGATGTCTACTGGGGAGGGGTCGGCACTGGAGACACTCATGGGGGCCGTGGGGTGGGGCCACCTCTGGCCCACTCTCTCCCAGCCTCGGCAGGGTTCCAGGCCCTCAGTGTCAGGCCGGGTTCCAGTTCTCACACCTGTCTGCTGTGCCTCAGGGCTCACCCCGGCTCCTTGGATCCAGCTCCCTCCATCCCCAGCAGCCTCGGGACCTTCACTTCTGTCTCTTGGCTTCTCTGTCTCCACGACTCCCAGTATCATGGTGTTTTAGCCCCATAAACTCCTGGCAGCTCTGGATCCCCCATTTCCCGTTGGGAAATACCACCCCTGCCCCGTTCCCATCTCACTGTATTTTTCCCAGGGGAGCCAGTGGCTGGCTGTCTCAGCGCCAAAAAGGAACCACACAGACCTGAGCCAGGATGGCTCCGGTGCTGTGCCAGGAGGTAAGAATTTTCCTTCCCTGCCCGAGGCAGGTGTAGCTGTGGGGCCAGCGGGTATCGAGTTTAAGGCACATCCTGACCTCACCTTGCCCCCTAACTTGGCAGCGAGAGCTTCCCCTTCGTGGAGACCCACCCAGCCCTCGTCCCTAGAGGCCTTTCATGCCCTGTGGCCATTGAACCATGCAGCTCCCCCACCCCCCGGCTGGGCTGGGGGGGCTGGGAGCGGGTGGGCCATGGAAACTGCTCTCTCTGTTGTCTGCAGCCAGTGCTGGCTTCCTGGAGTGAGCGCCTAGGTTTCCTGTGAGTTCTTTGGCCTTCACATGGAGCTTCTAGAGGTCCAGGCTTGGATGCTGCGGCTGACCTCGTTCCCATCCCTGCCGGGCAGGCGGGCAAACCGTGCTTCTTCCCTCCCTCCAGCTGCTCACCCCTCTGCACAGACTACCTGGTTGGGCGAACGGGCTCCAGATCTGCTCCAGCCACGGCAGGTAGCATCTGGGAATGCAGTCAAGAGACCCGGACGGAGCTGCAGCAATGCCCCCAATACACCGTGTGACCCTGCCCGGGGCCTGGTGCTAGGGAAGAACCAGCACGTTTGCGGGGGGGCAGACCTCGCACTCCCATCTGAAGGCTCAGTGTTTCTGATATCTGTGACTTGTCCTGGAAGCCTGGGGTCCCAGACGGCGGGGCGCCCTGGTTTAAGGGGGAATACTCTGTCAACCCCAACTTTAGGGGAAGATTTTCTGGAATCTCACCCTAGGACTGCAGGGCTGGTGCCACGAACAGGGAGAGATAGGGATAGAAGGGACCCTTCGGAATCCCAGTAGGAAAGAGGCCCGACTAGGCCACGAGTAACTCCCTGCTGTGCGAATGGGCCCCTCAAAGCGTGCATGTGAGCTGGGGGGGTCCTTCTCTCCCAAGGACACATCCACCCCCCTCCCACTGCCTCCCTTCCTCTCTCTTTGGAGATCAGGTCTTCCCCGCTGCAGGGGTTCTGACTTGGCTCTGGCTTGGTGGAGAATTTTAAAAACAGTTTGTTTTCCAGTTTGCCAGGAGATGGAGGAGGTAGAGCGAGGTGACGTGGGGGAGGGGGAGCGGGTGGGGTCATGGCAGGGAACGGCCTTCTCCTGGGTCTGGCTGAATCACAGAAGATGTAGTTCAGGACTCAAAGATAAAACCTGGCAACTCATATGGAAATCTGGAAGGCAACAGCGGGTCGCCACTGCGCCTTCCAGCTGCTTTTGCTAAGCAAAACCAGCCTTGTGAGGTAGCTGTGCATACAGAGGTGACCGGAGGGGCCACGGCAGGCGCTGTCACCCACCAAGGGCCCAGGGGCTCCCTGGACAATCTGCTCCCTGTTGGCACAGCCCGAGCTCCTTCTCCCAGAGGGAGGAAGAAGAAGGGAAAGCTTGGTGCGAGTGCTCAGCCCTTGGAGTGCACCCACAGGGCCCAAGTTGGGCGAGTTTCAACAGGTTTGGGGAGCACTGTCTTGTCAGAGGCTTGCTGAGTTGCTCAATTGCTAATCCAGGGCTGAGGGAAGAAGTCAAACCGTAGCGGACAGCTGGGTTGCGGCTGCCGCCTGAGCAAACCCTGCAGGCAGAGCCTGGTGAGGAGGGGCTTGGTGGAGGGGTGAGAAACGGCTTAGCCTGGCGTGGAGGTCTACCCTGGGCAAAGTAGAAGAGGTGGGGCTGCGCATCTGCCGGGAGACAGCCGCACTTCCTGATTCCCAGCGTGGCACGTTTTAGTGTCAGCTGAGCCATGGGGCGGGTGTTTGGGGGGGTCCCCTCCTGCTTGATGTCTCTGAAGATGGCTACTCTTTGACTCCCAGAAGTGAACGAGCGCTTCTTTCATTCATCTGTCACGTGCTACCTGAGCACCCACTGCGTGGCAGGCTTGTGCTGGGCACAAGGGGACATACAGAGGCCCTCTTGCACCAGCTGCTACCTCCTAAAGTGGCAGAACCACCCAGCCAAGCTGTTACATATGACATGGCATGGCTCTGTAGGTAGGGGTGAAAGCCCGGAGACTTAGACATGTGAGCAGCTCAGGTTCAAGTCCTGCTTCCTCGAAGTCCTGCACCTCTGGGGCAGAGATCTATCCCTACTCCTCTCTGGGAGTGGAGCGGAGGGAGGGTATTTGGTTCCACTAGGCCAGTGGGTGCCCAAGGACTCTAAGCCATTCACTCTCCACGTGGTGTGTGCTTTTGCCTTCCAGGGCACATTTGGCGATGTCCAGAGACAGTTTTGGTTGTCACCAGATGGGGGGCACTGTGGGTACTGCTGCATAGCTTACAGACTCTTAACAAGTAGTTATCTGGCTCCTAACATTAATGGTACAATGGTGGGGAGGAACTACGGAGGTAGCGCAAGCCGTGAAGTGCTGTGGCCATGTTAGGGATTGTAATTGACAGCTCTGAGCCACTGGGTGGGGGCCGCCCAGGAGATGGGGTTTTACTATGTAGAGAAGAGGGGGGGCTTTTTTGTAGCTGGGGACTGGAAAGACATTTCCTTGGCACACACCTTTACTGGTAGAGCTGGTAGTGCCCATACCTAGGCAGGCCAGTGTGCCCTGGGTGCTGCCCCTGGCTGCCTGCTGCTGAGGGAGTTACCAGGCTGTACTTGTGTGAGATCACAGGATCCAGACAGGACCGACCGCATGGAACAAACAAATTGGGTGGCAACCTAAAAGGTCCATTCCACTCATTATCCCAGTAAATGGACACAGCGCCGCAGCTCACAGCTTCCAGCAGCTTCCATAGCGACCAGTTCCATCAGCGTCGCAAGCACTGGGCCCAATACAACACATGCACTTTCTTGCCAACTACCATCATGTACCCTTTGTGCCAATGTGCACTGCTCTACAGATGAGGCCGCATAAGCTCTGAGAGGCTGAGTCACCTGTCCAAGGTCACTCAGCTGCAGTGGTAGAGCTGGCAGGGGACTCTAGGCCATCTGTTTGAGAGACCCAGCTCTCTGTCACTCCACTGGCGTGGCTTGGCGTGCTGCAGGGACTCCTTCCTCCCTCTGCTGGGTGCTGATCACGGTACCATTGCTTTTCTGCAGACACCCACAAAAATGAAATCTCAGCTTATCTGTTCCCTTACTCTTCCTAGCACTTCCGTTCGGGGTTCAGAACAAACCGCTGAGGATTGCAGCCCAGAGCGAGGAAGAGGCCCAGCCCAGCCCACCCTGCAAATGGCATAGAGCTGTCCTTCTGGGTGGAGGGGCCATTTGGGTACATTCCAAGCCTGGGTCTGTGGCAGGACAGCCCTTTATTTTTCTTATTTAATTTTTTTTGAGACAGAGTCTCGCTTTGTAGTTCAGCCTGGCCCTGAGCTCAGCCTCCAACTCACATCACAGCAATCCTCCTGCCTCTGCCTCCCGAGTGCTGGGATTACAGGTGTGAGCCACCACGCCCTGCACTGTGGTATGTGGTACTGATTGCTGCTGGGCCTGAGTCTCCATGCCCAGTATTGTATGTGGTTAACTGGAGATCGAACCCGGGTCCTTGCACTTGCAAGCAGGCACCAGAACCACTGAGCTAAATCCCTGGCCCAGGACAGCCCTTTGAAGGCAGAGCACAGGCCTTGATCCCACTGAGGGACTGAGCATCCTTCCTACCATGTGGGAGATGCCACAAGCTGTCAGCTTGTTCCTGGTGCCAGACATGTGCCTAATCAACAGATCCCAGCTTCTCTGGGCGTGCCCAGGCCTTGAGCTGCAGAGCCCTCCCAGCTCAGGCTGTCCTGCTCAACAGCTGCACACAGCAGGACACCTGGCCTCCCTGCCGGGTCACCCACCCTCCCAACAGTAGACAGCACCAGCTCTGCAACCAGCCAGCCACCAAGCCTGGATGGAAGCCTGGGTCCAGGTACTGGCAGGGATGGGACACTCGGGCCTTATTCCTCAGTGCCAGCCATTATCTTGGGCCAGACCTCTA
>PVIR01013704.1:0-41425 GCA_004026965.1 Petromus typicus
TTCCATTGTGTTTGAAGATGCCTGAGTGACTTCTGTTTCTTGCACCAGTCTCTGAGTAGTGGAGAAATACTGGAAATGTGAGGAGGCATTATGCATAAGAATTACTGAGCTGTTTCACATAAACCTCCTATCTTCTCTATTATTCAATGGAGTGCTACTTGGAAGATAATTATATCACCTTAATTACAGACCTCTGCACCTACAAATCCATGCACAAGATTTTTCCTAGAATTTGAGAGCTTCTATTTATTATCAAGTCAAAGTTTTACACATGCCTTTCTTCATTCTAAATATAGATTATATGAAAATGTTGCTTAACAACACAAGTCAGGGATAGTGGTACATGTTTGTAATCTCAACATGGTGGAGGCTGAGACAGGAGGATCACTGTGAGTTCCAGACCATAGTGAGTTAGACAGCAACCTAAAATTCATAATGAGATGCTGTCTAAAATATATACATATACATATAAATCAGTAGCACTCTATATTACAAAATATCACAGGGTAGAAATCCCAAAATGATTCATATAGATATATGTACAGACATGCATTACAGTATATATTATGCAGTGATAGAAAGTTTACATATATTTATATCTATTGAGAAAGGTTTGTGCTTTTTATTATTTTTATAAGTTATAGGTCAAAGAATCCCATGGTATTTTCTGAAAATATCAACATAAATCATAAAAGAATTTTATAAATATTTTAGTTCAAACATTTTTTCTAATCAGGTCAGGTCTAATCAGTTTTTCCTGTACCTTCCTATTTTAATGCTACTTTTTGCCAGGAGCTCTGCATTCCAGTATACCTTCATAAACCCTCCTGTATGCAGTCGTGAAGTCTGTGGCCACCCCACACTGCAGCCCCGTCATTTAGTCTCCCTGTATTATTAAATGGTCAAGGCACTGAATAAGATAATTACACTCTCCATAATGGAAGCTACTCAGCACACATTTAGTCTTCATTTAGCTTCGCTCTTCTTGAATTTTAACAAGAGGAAATATGCAAATTGACATGTAAAGTGATTTGAAGCACAAAATAAAACTTTTATTACATTGATGACATGTGTAGCTCTGAAAAACATTGTACAGTTAACCAATATAGATTTTTATACATTTTACTCAATTATATCTATCTATATACTTTAGTTTTCAAATCCAGGACAAAATATTCATTTCTGAAAAGTGATATTTTTATGCTCTGGCTCATTTTCTAATATTAAATTATTTTAAATACCAGTATTGCCTCTTGATCTTGTATAATTTGTGTTTTCACATTATCAGAAAAATAGTTGTTAATCCCATTATGAATATTTGTATAATACTGGTCAATTCTAACAATTAAAAAATATTTTCAATGTGACAGTTGAGAAATATATTTTCTTTTTGCTGTACATTATGTTTTAAAAATAAAGAGTAAAAGTTATAAATATGAAACAACCAAATATAAAGCACAATCCATTCATTTATTTTCTTGGACAAATAACTGAATATGTACTAATTCTCAAAGTTCCAACAGTTCATCCAAATAAGTTATAAACTCTTTTATGCTTTAAAAATTATTCATTCAAAATAAAATTGTGTTGTTTACTCTGTTTTGTTGTTTTTTTTTAAATTTGATAACTTTTATTCTGAAATCTTGGCACATAAAGAAAAGAACTCACTTTGATCTACTTTCTTAGATTAAGGTATTAGTCAAACAGAGCTGGTTCAAACTTTATATCTAAGTTGATTCACTTTTTTAAAAATTCAAATGTTAATTAGGTCCATGTTATTTTAACTGCTTCTGCTAATCTTTTTCAGTTATATTGGTGCTGTTGCTTAATAAACTCTGAATATCAACATTAATTATAAAAGCTTTTTTTTTTTTTTTAAGCATCCTGTCCATGTGTTTTCACAGGCTGCGGTGGCGCTTGAGGAGAGCCTTGTCAGTTCTGCTCTTTGATTTTTAACTGTTGTTTATAAGCACAAGCTAAATAAGCATACTTCTTTTACAATGTACAAACATTCACTTATTGCATTATGGTAATATGAATCAGATTAGCTAACATGATTATTATTGATCCTAGAGAAATTACATTTAAGTTATTTGGACTAGTATCTATTCCAAGGAACTTATTAAAGCTATTAAATAATTCAAATTTACTAGGACCTATTAGAATTTAATAAAATGTAAAGTCCTTTGCTTTTATATGTCATGTCAGTATGGAACTAGGATTTATTGGGTCACCAAGTCTGCATGTAAGATATCAATCACTAGTGCATCGGTCTTGAAGGGCAGTGTTGAGACAATTCAACACTGGAGCTGTAGCTTGAAGTAAGACATAGACAGTAAGTAAACTAATAGGCACAGTTTTATATCAATAAATGTTTTTTTAATTAAATTATTTTCCTTTTATTTTAACAAAAAGTAAAACAAATTTTCCTAACCAAATAATAAAAGAATAGCAATAGAAATGACACTATGTGTCCTTGTCCTCTGCAAAGTAGTTACTCAGGACAAGGCATAAACCAAAAAGATTCTTACAAAAAGGAAACATAATAGCACAAAATTTCTTTTCATCAAACCATTAGATAAATGAAACAAATAAGGATATTTATAATGAAATATATTGAAAAGTTTATATACAAACATAGGCAGTGTACTGTATTTTACCTGCCCATGAAATAGAGCACAGAGAGTTGCTCAGAGATGATTTTTGAACATTGTCATGGATTTAAAGAGAAATTAAATTTTCATTTAAATAGGAAAAATTGTGGCACAAAGAAAGCACTCAAAACTTCAATAATTGTCCCAAAAGTTATGTTTTTGATTTTCTTGTCTGGGATTTCTACTCTAATCCACAAGAAGTTCTGACATAAAGAAGATGTAAATGTACATTTAAAATGACAAATACTTATCATTTCTCTCTAATGAGAAAATTTTTAACAGCCTCCCTTTGAGCTATTTTGAACAATGGTACAGATAAATCAAGTCTGCTGCTGTAATTCTGTCACTCTGGGAAGTGAAGCCAGGCAGACTGCAAGTCCAAGCCCTACCTGGATAAATTAGCAAGATCTTGTCTCAGAAGAAGGAAAAAAAAAAAAAAAAAAAAAAAAAGATAATATTTTAAAAAATAAAAAATCCTTGAAATGCAGCTAAATGCAAAGACCTGGAGTCCACTTCCCCGTAACTAAAAAAAAAAAAGGAAATAAAAATATATTATTGTTTTTCTGCAATGATTCAACTAGATAAGGAATATTCAAACTTATTTCTCCTGACTCTCTGTATCAGTTTACCAGTTTTCTCTCAGTCCCTTATCTTTTTCTCTTAGCTTCTGATAATCTCTATACTACTGTTTCTATAATTATGTGCCAATAAAAATGTATAAAAAGAAATAAAAAATATATTTTTCAAATATAAGAAAGAATTGGTGACTATCAGTTGATACATTTTATGAGTATACAAAACTATAAAAGACAAAACAATAGGCATTATTAGGGTAAAAATCAGTGACTGATAACAATGCCATAATTATTTTAAATCCCAGGCACTCATTAAATATGAACAATATTTTTATTTCATTATAAAGAAGCATGTGTATATTTCTGCATAGCATGCATTGAAATGTGGGAACATTATGACACATGATGTTTTATTATATTTCCAGAATATTTAAATCAATAGATTGACATTTCTGTAAATCGTCTAGTTTTATACAAACATTACAAAACTATTTAAATCTATAGTTGCAGATCTATCTTCTTGCTATACTTGTTTGGCAGGATAGGCTGCAGTGACGCTTCCCCTAGGGTACTACTTGGCTCACTAGCTTTATCGGCACTAGTGTAGCTCGGCTCCCTTTAGGGTTTGGTTGAATCCCAGTCCCTAGGGTTTGTGCATACAAGGACCTGATGCTATTCATTTTAAGGTATGTCTATAAGCACTTGGTGACAAGAAGTGATTCATGAGAAGTAATCTGTTTGAGGTTACTCAGTGTGACTTTGCCAAGGGATAAAGCATTCCTTAATAGTACATAAAATATACTCATCTAAATGCTCTGAGATGAAAAAAACAGTAAGGGTGCTTTTTAATTTTTTTTCTTAGTTTTGTGAGAAAGGGTGTCACACTGTAGTTCAGGTTGTTGCTGATCTCAGCCTCGAGTCAACACACCTGGAATAGCTGTATTTCACACCTGGAATAGCTGGGATTGAACCTGGGTCTTTGCACTTTAATGGCAGGCGACAGAACTACTGAGCTAAATCCCCAGCCCAATCTCTTCATCTCTCATATATTCTGTACTCTTCCTTGAGTTGTAGTTCTCTAATACTTATTGTGTGACACAATTTGCATAAAACATTTTTAAGACTTGTACTATTTCCAGTCCTGATTTGCAAAGGTTTCATTGTCTTCCTGATTATCCATTTACAGCAGTGTCCTAAAAATGTGACTACTTTCCATAAATTAAATGTCAGTGGATTGAAAGTAAAATCTGCCTCTAAAAGGACAAAATATTCCCTTTAACTTCCATCAGCTACAACAGCAGGAGGAGACTATGGAAAGTAAAATGAGATGCCCCCCTTTAGAGGGATATAATAATTCTAGGCCCTGGAAAACTCAATTACTGTCAGTCAAATGGGCAAATGAGTGAAACAATTTTCAACTCTATTGACAGTGACTATTGCAGTCTGGAAGCCACAATTAAATAACAATTTGTACCTTAAATACTCAATCACATTTTCCCTGTCAGGATTAAATAAGATTTTTTTGTTGTTGTTGTTTATTTTTCAAGTCAAGCATTGCTAAAGAGTTGAATTTGCCTGGCTTCCTAAAAAGAGGCATAGACAATAGAAAATAGTATTCTGGGCTAGAAAGTGTAAAAAGGGCAAATATATTTTGTTCCACTCTTTGATCTGCTACAGATGAGTTACTTGGTTGAAAGGCAAATTATTTGTTTTGTACCTCAGTTTTCTCCAAATTAAAGGCAGAATCTAACATATCAGAGGATCTTTTTCAAAGTTCATATGACACGTTGGAAACAAAATGACTATAATTATCATTATAATGAATAGAAAAGTCTATCATAAATAAAATACCTACAAATTTTGCAAAACTGTAAATCATGCTTACATTTTAAACCTTAGCGTTAATAGTTGAATTTTATGACAGTGAGATACATAGCCTGGTTTGTTTTCACAACTACACATATTTCTCTCAATCACAGGCAAAGATTTTTAACTGTTTATTATTACTTACAGCATTAGTTTTATATTATTTTATTTATTATGATAGATGTGATTAACTCAGTAGTTATATTTAGTTATCATTTAATTGCTAAATACAATATTTCACCTAGTCACTTTCCTAGGCAGTGGGATATATTAGTAATTTATAACAAATAATATTACACACTTACATTTATTTTTCCTAATAGTTTTTTCTCAGTTATTAGCAAAAAAAATTTAAAATGTAGAGACAATTACAAAAAGGTACAAAAATGACCATTCAGCTTCCATCTTAGGCTAAACTGTGTTACCACTGTTCCTGAAGACAATTTGTATATACTCACATGTGTAGATTTGAATCACTTGGAAAGTAGTTTAAAAATAATTTGATAATTAATTCCTAAGTACAATTCTTCAGCATGTATCATCTAAACATTTGCCAATATAAACGCTTTCAAGGGAAGCTAACAGGAACGTTATGATGATTTTAATGTCTAATCTGTTTAAATTTTCTCCATTTCTTTCATCTTTTCCACTTTTAATATGAGGATCATACTTGCTTAACCTTTTTTTAACTGAACGTGTTCAATTACAAATGATTTTTGTTACAATTTCTGAGTAGAGCAAAGCTACTTCCCAATTATAAATGTTTACTATTGTATTTTTATTAGTCTCATTTGTATTCACAAATTATTTTTTATTACTTTTCTTTATATCAATAGTCCAACACTGACTCTCCACAGAATAAATACTCCCCGAACATTAGAGTTTATGAAATTTTCATAGGCTTTTTAGCTATCCAAATTAGCTCATCAGAATATTTTCATGTAACAAATTCCAAATAGAACTTTCTTGATAATGGGTGAAGATAATTACATGGGGAAATATTTTAAAAGATGATTTCATGTTACGGACTGAAGTCACTGTTAGAGATTAAATAACTCCCTCTCTGGACTGTCGACATTCTCACTGTGCACAAAGAAACTCAATCAGGATAATACTCACTACTCACAGCCCTGCACAGCCCTCCTGAGAAGCCAACTCTTTCACTCATGTTTATTAATTTAAACATGATATAAGAAATAGCTTCTGTAAAAGCAGCTCCAATGTGCTCTAATGCAAAACAATATTGTCATTGAAGGGAAAGATGAAGAGAGAATTATGGAAAGCAACTATTTATAATATCAGAATTTCAAGAACTGTACAGTCATCTTGGCAAATCCTAAACCTGTAATGCAGTCACTTCTGTATTTACCTGCATATTAGCTTCATGTGCTACATTATAAGTGTGCTCTCATTTGTAGAAAAGAAAAATCATCCATTCTTCACTTGTGAACATGAACTTCGTTGGATCTAAGGAAGGAAATCCAGAGGTGATCATCCTGGACACAGGGTCGGCTCCCAGCCCCAAGTCCATGGAACACAGAGCAGTCAGGCCATGACTTGGGACTGAGGGCAGAGCTTTGCTGTCAGGAGCCACTGGAGGCCAGAGACTCCTCATGGGGCCAAGTGAGGAGGTCATGCCCTGGACAGACACCAGGGGCAACAGTACCACCAGAAGCTTCCTTTTGGACTTCTAGGCTCACAGCTGTGGGAAACAAATTTTTGTTCTTTCCACTTGGCAAATTTAGGTAATTTGTGAAAGCAACAACATGAAACTAGCGTAGCCAGGGCAACAAATATTCCCATTGTAACGATAAAAAGTGCTGGTTGGGTATTTAGCTCAGTGGTGCTGCACCTGCCTTGCACGTGTAAGGTCTTGAGTTTGATTCCTTGCACAGAGAAAAAACAAAATGTGAACTTCAGTGTTCAGAGGTTGATCAACAGAACTGAATGACACTTCAAGATATTGACATTAAACCCTCCAACTTTTGCTTAAGGTTTTACTCAGTTTGAATCAAAGAAGCTTATTTACCATGTATAAAACACCCAAAACTTTGAGTGCTTTTTAAATTCTCATTTTGTCCATCATAGATTGTTTTAATTTGTATATAGAATTTTAAAATTCACTTTTATATGTGAAGAACTCTCTATAATGATAATAGCATTTTACAGAATTCTGAAAGAAAGGAAAATTTAAATCATATCTTAATTTTTCTTCATAGTCCTTCTAATCCAAATATAAATAAATGAGTATTTCAAGATAACATCTTATTTAAAGCTTAATATTAATTTATGAAATGGAGAAGGCAATATACATGTTTGACATCCACCCTGTAGTTACTTGGTTAACAAGATAAAGAATAACTATTGAAGACAATTTCGATGTCTTATTTCTGCTGAGGTTAAGGCAAAGTTGTCCACATACATGTGCATCTGTTACATGTGCATAGTCTAATGCCTCACTGATTTAGCAAGGCGATTACATAAGGATGAAAAATATGTATGTTCATGGACCCTCATATGCAACACAATTCCTGGTAAGATTCAAGTAAGACATAAAAAGCTTGCCAAAGATATAAATTGGTTCAGATACATGTGTTTTGTTGAAGTCAGTAGAAAATACTTTATACTCTCTCTCATTGAAGATGATTTTGTAAAAGTTTGGCTGCTTGTTTATTGCTTTAATCTGTACAAAGTACATCTTCTATTTTTTTCAAAATTTTCCAAGAATAAATTAATTTGCACTTGATGTGAAAGCCACTCATCAAAATTGAGGCACAAATGATTGCTGCTTTCTCAGAAGTAATAAACTGTGGAAAATTAGTCCTGCCATACACCCCACTGCAGCTGGAGTCAGGGGCAGGAGGCTGTGTCTTCACTCTCAGCGTATCTCAGAGAAAGACAGTTGTCAGACTTCTGTCACCCTCCACCACCTCTGTCTTCACTCATGAGGCCCAGAAAGTCCTCTTGACCCGTCACACTTCTAGCATGATCTCTTGTTTCTGATCTTCTGGTTTTAAGTAGTTTTTAAAATTCACTGATTTCTCCTTCTCAGATCCTTTCAACTTTTCCAATTGTCTGAGGTCTGCCCTCTCCTTAACTTTCCTCCCCCCGGCATTTTGTGTGTGGTTTCCAGGGATCGAACCTGAGACCTTGAGCTTGCAAGGCAGGCATCAGAACCAGTGGGCTAAATCCCTGGCCCTCTTGTGCTATTTCTTTAGATCTTAATATGTATTTACCTGTTTTGAAATTTCTTGAACTTTCTTCATTAATGTTCTAGACTTATATATATATATATATATATATTAATTATTCAATGTGTATTATAGACTATGTTCATCTGCTTTCCATCATTATTAAAATACCTAATGTATTCAACATATAAAATGTGAAGGTCTTTTTTTGGTCTAAGCCTTCAAAGTTCCATTCTAAGATTTATTAACCGTGTTACTGTGAGGCTGTGGCAAGGTAGCACATTAGGAAGGAAGTACATAGTGAAGGAAAACTGCTGACTTCATGCTTAGACAGGAAAATAAAGGAAGAGCATGGAGTTTCACGATCATCCTCTGGGGGTGGGGCTTCTGACCTACAGCTTCCTGGTGTGGTCCACATAGAAAACGTTCTATCTTCTGTCACGCACCACAGCAAGAAACTGCGCTCCACCACAAGTCTTCAGCCGGCTTCTAAGTTCCAAACTGTCATGCAGAAATTCTAGCAGACAGAATGATTTTGGCTATTCCAGGCTTTTCTTGTTAAAGGCAGCTCCCAATTAGCGGTATCTAGAAGGAAACAACTCATGCTCTTCATCTTGCCCTCATTATCCAACGGACAAACTATGCACGTCACGGAAAGGCAACAGACAAATTAGGAAAGGTTTTTGAAAAAATTAATTAATTAATTAATTAATTAAAAAATTGTTTTCTGTGATTTTCATTTGATTTGTGTCTAGTGGAAATCAAAATATTTATTACAGAGAAAATTAAACATTTTATTGGATATATTTAATTAATCAGATACAATGTAATGATAAAAAGCTTGTTCTTAAAAGTTATATTGCAAAGGAAAAATGAGAATCAAAATGTGCCGTGTACTGGTATAAACTCTCAATTTTGAATGTGATTATAATGTATGTATTAAATATACCAACAAAATCAATTTTAAAAAAGAAGGTACACTAAGTTGGAGTCCAAACTCTCCATCCTGTAGATATGCATAATTATCATACATCCGTTATAAGCTAATCCCTTTAGACATTTAATACAGTACTAACAAGTTTTTATTAAATGTTACTGTATTCATTTATAATTAACAGAAATAACTTCATGCTTAAATCTTTATTTCAACTTTGCATATTAAGGCCAGATTTTAAAAGTTGGTTCCCCAGTAGATTCTTAGAGTGCTCACATGTGACTTATTTGATGTCCTGTTGCCCTTATTGGTTTATTTATTTAATTTCCCACTAGATTATGAGAACGTGGAAGGTAAGAGCTCTGACTTTGATCAGTAGAGTGGTATATCTTCATGTTGCCATCAGCACATGTAACTATCCCTTTTCCTTATGTGCCCATTATACTGGCCAGCAGGAATCCTGGATGGAGGGGAGAATGAATCTATTAAGATAAAATGGCTTTAGAAATAAGTCCATCTTAGAAAAGGGAAGCAATTCTGAAATAGAGACAATGTTAATAAATGCTGAAAAAGGACCTTGAACAAGAGCTACTCATTAGCTTTAAGAATTATAAAACAATTATTATTTTTCTACTGCTCTTGATACTAAAATAGAGAATAAATTGAAGCCCTTAAAGTTTGAGTTCTATATATCATAACTGTACTAAATCCTACACATCATTATTAAATCTTTCACATGTATTCTTCATTCCTTCTTGTCTTCTTAATTTGCACATATTGCAATTTATGCTAGGATATGTGTCAAAAGCAATAAGAAAGCTAGATAAAAATACTACAACTCATATTTTCAAACAAAATAATACTTTAAAAGTATATAATAAAACATTTAAGTAATATGCTAATATAGTTTGTTCAGATACTTTTATTATACTTGGTTTTGAAAATAAATATCTACAATAATACTATTTGAATTTTATTTAGAGTGTATTGTTTTGTCAAGTGTAAAATATTATAATTTCCTTCTTGTTGTCCTGTTTATTTTTCTAAAAAACCAGCCAATATATCATTATTATCAGTGCTTCAATGCTGTCAATATTTAAAAGTTTTGTGAATTAATCAAGGTTGTAAAATATATCTATGTATGAATTTATGATAAAAATGCCAATCTTTCTCAGACAGGAACGTGTTTATGAAATACAAAATCTAATAAGTCACTGACATCTTTCTAAAAAGAGAATATACAGAGATACTTTCTGATGGTAACCACAGAATTTAGTAACTTACAGGGCTGGGCATCAACTCCGAGTAACTGTTGTATTTTACTAATATCATAGTCCTTTCTAATGTTAAAATATTTTCCCTTAATGCAGTTTTTACATTTTGAAAAAAAACATCATTCTTCTTCTCAAAAATAGAGATGTGAAACTAAAAAGCTATCCATGTGTATTAAATAAAGCAAAAAATGATGAACCACATAAGCATTCCTATGCTGAAAGGAACAGTGATATTTCCAAAGATGCTGAAGGTCAAGAAAATCTCATAGGTGCGCTCACCCTTTTCAAATAGAACAAAAAAAAAAAAATGCTAGTGGAAGGGGACAACCTTTCCAAATAAAAAATGCTCCTTAGTGTATTTACAAAAATAGGAATATCAACTCTGTGGTAGAGTGTTTAAAATAGGTACATAAAATCAGAAGGGTACATTAGAACATATGAAACACATAGGAAATAG
Source organism: Petromus typicus (assembly GCA_004026965.1). Taxonomy (NCBI): domain Eukaryota; kingdom Metazoa; phylum Chordata; class Mammalia; order Rodentia; family Petromuridae; genus Petromus; species Petromus typicus. The sequence continues at coordinate 10,952 of PVIR01013704.1, forward strand.
TTTTGTTGAATAATTGAAAGAATTTTGAGGCAAAGGCTTTCATGAATAAAGATAATAGTTTAGAGAAAACATAGATGTACCTTAGGTGCTATTTAATGTTTATTAAAATGTGGTATGAATTAAAAAACCAGGTAGCAGTGGAGTGAGAATGAAACAGTATTGGCGTGTGGGTGGTGAGGAGCACAAATCCCACTGATGACACCGGAAGCCATGGGGGATGTCAGAGAAGGATGGGAAGTAACAAGGGCCAATTGTTCATTCTGAGAATGATGACGAAGAGAGATATGAGCACAGACTCTGAATCACAGGTGAAAATGACAAATTTGATCCTTGGGCATCCAGGTAAAGCAGAGAGCTGGTGAAGGCCATCACGTTCCCTTCAGACAAGTAAAAGGACAAGTCATAAGGATGGAGGATTTTTCTGAAGAGTATGTGTCATCACAAGTAGAACTAAATGTATCTGACACCTTTCTTTATTTGCCCAATTAGGGCTTAAAGTTATTTTCATGGGCCACTCCCATATCCGCACTGGAATATTTCTTTCCCTGTGTCATACCTCCCCTTTATTCTTACCCACAACCTTTGTGAGGAGGTCTCATCCAGGTTGTCAGCAATCAAGTTACACATCCTATACAACACTAAAATAAATTAGAACTTTACTTTAAATCATTGCTCATCTATTCTCAGCTTCCTGAATAGGACGTTCCTGGAAGCATGGTATCTCAGTGCTTTGAAGTTTTACAATATTTAGGGTTGAAATGGTGCAGAACTGACACTAGAGGCCTATCATAGTCCAAAACTGTTTGTACTGTTCTCAACTCCAACTTTATAAGCACATCTTATTATATTCTGGTATATTCTGAATCTTTGCTTTCATAATTGTCAGTTTTATTTTGTTGAACTTGGAATTTTATCAGTCAATATTGCTATTAAATTACAAGATATTAAAACAACTTCTCTGAAAAAGTAAACAATCTCATTTTTGATGTTAAATCATGAATGATATCATTCAATTAGATGAGTATTCTGGGGTTCCCACATAGACCATTGTAACAATTAATTATTTTGACTTCTTGTTATTCTCCTTTAAATTCTTTGGTTTTAGTTTTCCTTGTCCCCTCGTGGTCACCCTTGTTAAATACCAGTACACTTGACCTTGAATATTGTTTGTTTTCATACTTGTCTCTCTATAGTCAATAATCTTCTGGGTCAGTGAGAGTCATTCATGCCCCATGGTCCTGAGTGTTTATGAGCTGATGTTAAAGATTACAAGATGCCAAAAAGTTGACAAAGATACAATGAAAGAAGTTCTTTTGGAACAAAAAAGACAGAAGAAAGGAAAGGCATCTGGAAAGCAATTCTACCAGACTCTCCCTATGCTTCTCCTCTCACTCTGCAACCCCTCGTATTCAGTCTGTGTTGGGTGAGGAGGGGCTGAACTTGACAGAAGCTTGTTTAATAGTCTGGTGGAGAGAGGCCTTGTGAAGTCTCTTGGGAAACGTGCGTACTAGGACAAGCTTACGGCCCAGGTTGGCTGGTCTCCATGTAGTTCTATTTCTTTATACAGTTACCACCCATGTTAATACCAGATTGAGCTTAACTATAAATATTGCTAGATTTCAAATAGCTGTATTTTTTTTAATGATTGAGTTTCTACTACCAACCACCAAAGATGCTGGCAATAGTGATAGGCAGATGGTACAAGTACAGGAGAAGAATTACACTGTCATGGAATGAAGTAATAGAAATTCAAATTTGGCTTCTTCAGAGTCTTAGACTGGAGGAAGAAGTAAAAGTTTGTAATCTGTCCTATTGACTAGAGGCATAATTCACTCAGAACATTTAATGCACTCAGAGATGGAAATTTCATTAATACAGAACATAAATTCCTACTACATATTGAGTCATTAGAATTTTGTATCGTATAAAACAGTAGAAATGCCAATGTTACTTAGTTTTATGATGGTTACTAGATCATCTGCATTCGTATCTGACTAAATTGGCCAAGAAAAATATTTATTATTTATTATATTTCATTTCAAATAAGTAATCTAATCACTGAAAATGCCATTTTAATCACTATGATCTTCTTTTATAATTTACAAAACAATAATGCTGTTAGCAGAAACCTATTAAAATCATGAACTCTGGAAATTATTAAATATTTTCAGATGTCTTTGGAAGAATTTCAGACTATGTAATTTGTACTGAGGCATTAGCAGCTGTAACTGACCTTAAGACCTTGAGAAATAATGTTTTAAATTAGTAAAGAAATTATTATTTTTACTTATATCTACATGGCAGATGCCAAATTTGAAATATAGAAGCATTTAAGTTTTCTTTATACTTAGGCTTCTATAGGCCAATGATTGGACCCTCTTGCTTCCCCAAACCACCCATCTAACAAACATCAGAAGGTAAACACTTGACTTCTTACTACGTTCTAAAAGCCAACAAAGAGCTGTTCTGTACTTGAATATTGATCTGCAACCTTGAGCCTTAATAGTGTGTTTCTCAAAGCTGAAAGCTCAGCGATACCACCATAGTGGACTGCTAGCTTTCCAGGGGTGAGGCAGGCCTTTTGAGTTCAGGGAGCCAGCTGCACAAACAAAGGACGCTGCGCTGGGTGACGATATTTACATGCGTTTTTCTTGCATAGAGATTATTCTTCTGAGATGCGAACACACTTTGTCTGTCTACAACACGAATTCCTTCAGGTTATCTGTCATATAACTCCCAAAATTTCTGAAGTATGTTTATTTTCCCCATGTCAATACCATATCTTCCTACGAAACACTAATCACTAAAAATTTGTTCAAACCATAAATCGTTTATTTGTAAGCAAATAGAGCAGATTCACAGCTTCACTTACTCCTTCGGAATACAAGCTAAATTGAATTCATACCATTTTTGGCTTCCCGTACAATAGGACTTTATAATGAGAGTGTGCAATGAGGAGAAAGCGATCCAGGAGCCATCCTTTCAAATGCATTACATGTGCATAGGTGCCTCTGCCTGAGAGTACAGCGGGCTTCACAGTGAGACTTTTGCTAGTACCATTCAGACTGGAGAATGATTCTGAGGTTCAAGCCTAAAGTCATGTAGAGTTATGTAGATTCTAGCTGGAAAGAAACGAAGAGGTAATTAAGGAAGCAAGCAAGGAGTCAAGAAAGGTTGGAAGAATCTACAGAACGAGGAGAGGAAATCAGAGTGAAGCAGTGGTGGATGAGCTGGAAACTGCCTCTTCAAAATTCTTCATGCATTTCACACCCACGCTCGCACTCGCCAAACAGGGTGCGTCAAAAAAGCGGGGCTGTGTTACAGGCGGTGTGCATTAGATTCCAAGCTTGACCTCTGGTTCTCACTGTAGTTCGCATTTTATATTTACTAACGTCACCTCTGAACTTACTCTATGGTGGATTTTGTTATTCTTGTTTTCAGCTGAATTGTCTCTCTATTTAGAGAGGAAAAAACCTGAGGGAATTCCGGACTGTCCTCATGCGTTCTCCTTGAAGCAGAAGTCTGACCTAGTACATTTGTTTACTTTTCACACTTATTTAACACACCTGAAAGATGTCTTATCCTGGCAAGCGTTATGGCTGCCTTTCCTGTTGCCGAGTGTCCACTACTATGGCCTCTTGAACTCCTCTCTCATTCATTACCTGAAGAGTTGGGAGAATAAACCTGTCAGAGAAAAATTTGAAATTGTCAGTTCATTCTTCTTTCTCTTTTCCCTAAAGTAAGCAAACGTATCCTCCTCGTTCTATGAGAAACCCTGCTTCCTCTGTCCATCTTACCCAGAGCATAAAGCTTTCCTGGTCCAGCAATGAGTCTGCAGGCAAACTTCCACAATTTGAATACTCAGGATGATGCAGCCTCTTCTCCAGTACCTTAGTGTGTGCAACAGTATTGCTGCGAACTACTCAAAATTAGTCTTGTGTACTATCTTTCATATCATCAAATAGAAATCACCCCCAATGCTTATCAATTAAAATGTATTGGGATTACACAATGTGGACATTATTTTGAAATATCTAGAACTTATTATAGCTGACTCATCATGCAGTTGGAGAATTTGTACCTGTTAGGCATTTTATGGACTACAGGTACATCAGAATGTAGCTACACTTAGAATGAATAAACTAAATCCTAGCAATATCATTTAATAGGTCCTGATGTGACAAATGCTTTTTATCATAGTAAGGGTAGGGTAGAGTATAGGTCTTACTTGAGAAGAGTCACAGCACGATGGAAACACAGACAAAGACTCACACATCACAAATGTGTGCTGAAAGATACAGAGAAGGACATTCGAAGAGCATCTAGCATGGGGCAGGGAAGGGAAGTGGGAGATAAAGAAAGGTTATTGGATGAGGTTATATCTGAGCTGCTTCCTATAAATTTATAGGTTATGCATAGAGATTCTGGGGAGAGATTGTAAAATGTCATGAGAAGGTTATCTTTATAAATAAGACAAGCAATGTTTTTCCCATGTCACACATTTGACAGAGTTTATTTTCTTCTGAAGACTTCAGAGTGAAGGTAAATCAGTAATTACTATGAATAGTGAAACTATAATTAATTATAAATTGTATTTCCCACTCAGTTTTTTAGAAACATGAAGATTAAAAATATTTGTGTGTCTATGCAATCGAATGCTGGAGAGGTATGATGAGCAAACAACTGTATAGCCTTGTACACTAATAGAAAAGGAGAAAGACAGCTAACTGCCATCTGTAAACTTAATGTCTGCTCAGTGAGACCAAGTGCACAGGCAAATTGAATTAGTGTGGCTCGATTTAGATAAATGCCATCTTGCCGTGCATGATTAATTTATGAGAGAACGGGAGCCATGAAAAGTGTTCAGCCAATTGAGAGGTTCTGATGTTGCATCTAATGGCAGAGGTGAGGCAGAGCTCAGCGCGTCCTCGGCTAGAGCAAATAGTCCTTTATACTCAAAAGCACTGACAGGTGTGAGTTAATTACACTGTATGACTGAGGAGAGATCAATAAGGATGCCTTGAAATATTCTTTGCTTGTAATAATTAATTATTAAAATGAAAGTCATCTGATTATCTTTTAGAAGCAAGCTTTTATCCTTTCTTGAGTCAATTTGTTTTTATTTGTGACACATTTTCCTAAGGCATGCATATGTGCATGCTTTCACTTTTGAAGGTTGTGATGTGTCTATAGATGACAGAAAGAAGTCAGATCTGTTTCTCTTCATGAAGGAGAGGGGCATGGATGCTGGAGGCATGCTGCTGCTGGAACTGTTTTTGACTGCAAGCTATTTTTGAAAGATGTCTTTTTCAGAAGGTTGAAATCCATTTTTATGATCAAGAGTAGAAGAAAATATATATTTGCTATTCATATATTAACACGTTGTCTATATTAACATGGTTTATTTTAAAACTATTTCAATCCATTAGCTCTAATTTCACTATTAAGAAAGCATGTACAGATGCATTTTGATCTATTCATTCTTAACACATGATTATATCCACATATAGACATAAAAGATAATATCATGCTGACGATAGAGATTTTCCACTGCCTCAGGAAAGTAGATGGATTTTATGGACATATTACCTTGACAGACCTTCCTCTGTGCTCTATTTATTTATTTTTACTACCTTGGCTAAGACCTATCTTCAATTATTTACAATACTGAAGTTGAACAAGTTATTTGATAACATCTGATGACACCTGGTAAATCTGAATAATTATGTCCAATAAAAAGAGTCCTTCAAACTGGCAATTTACTATTATCCACAGCAATAAAAATTATTGTCAGGAATTCACTTAATGTTAGTGCAAAACTGTCATTTTATTTAATTGACTTCTGTTCTTATATAACAAACATATGGATTTCATCTTTGGCTGAAGTTTTATAATATTTTGGAGTATAATTTCAATACTCTGTAAAATATTTTCCTCTATCACTAACATATTTTAAAATAACTATATCCAATAGAAAGAAGGAAAATCCCAACTTTACCTGAAAAATTGGAGAGTTTAATTTTTCTGTCAGTAGGATACCTACTTGGAGATACCAAAGTTACACATTCTTTTATTCTAATTCATAAACATGATTTCATATAGAACATTGCATTTGTTTTAAAATATAGTTTTTATTTTATTTTGAGGAAAATGCTCCTAGCTGGAGTGTTCGTGGTTATGTAGGTGAAGTCAGCATGTTTACATGTATACACATGTACACATACAGTAGCACATGACAGCCTGATTTTCTTAGAGTTTGAAAATACCAGTAAACTCTGTGGTTCACCTCATTGGTCTTTATATCATTCAGCACTTAGCTTGGTGATATATGTTTAGCAGGGATTACTAATTATATTTATTGTGTTTGTGAGTTTCTAATTAAAAGCAAACCTTTATAACATATGTAGTTTCATGGATTTTACTTAAGTGATAATGAAGGCATAGACATTAATTGTGCTTGCTAAGCTTGCTGGTCAGTGTGACTGGCTTGCAAGTCATCAGGGGAGTTAGTAAAAGACACATCCGGTCCCCACTGGTCTATCTCAGTCACTCCTACCAGGCACTACTTCCTGGGAGTCATGACTCAGCAGCTTTGCTCCACCATGCCCTGCAGCACTGTAGCCAAAGAGCCCTGGACTGAACCCTCCAAAATGAAATCGTGAGACAAACAAACCTTTCATTCTCTAAGTTCTGCCTGTTGGTATCTCTCTAGCAATGTGCAAAATGAAGTCTCAACAGAGAAAAGCACATGAAGAATGTATACAATGATAGTAATAATATTTAAAACTTCAAAATTATTCATTTTTTACTTAAGTAAACATAGCATCTGGGTCAGAATTAATATTTTTTAAAGTAATCTAATTTTAAAGATACAAAAATCAAAATTTAAAAAAAGTTCTCTTTCAAATTTTTCTTTTTCTTCATATTCTGTCTCATTTCTCTTGGTTAAAAAGAACTTAAAGTGGAACTAGTAACTTGCATCTTTCTCTGAATAATCTTTCATTGTTAAATTATGTTGAAAGACAAAACATCTTTCAAGTTTCTGTTATTACCATGTCCAGATGGAATTGGTCTTAACTCTAGTCTTTTGAATTATATAATTGGCTCAGTTGTAATTTATGCTTTGTCAAATTCATCTAACTCAGTGCATGAAAACTCATTATTAAGTGATGATATATGTTCATCAGCACCAGGTCAGTGGAAATACCAGTCATTTGATTTAATCATATAATAGGCAGTTTGGGGGGTTGGTGGGTTTGTGGGTTTGTAGTTAAACACAGTCTCAGGAATTGTTTCTTGCACATTTGAAGGCTAGAAATGTACTCAGAATTAGTAGACACTGAAAATAAGTTGCAATTCATTCTTTTCTGAAGGTGTTTCTTTTTTTTTTTTTTTTGGCAAGTAACATTTACCAAATCTTTGAATAACCATCTTCTGGAGTATATAGAATCTGTTTATTCACCAAAACCAGTTTCCCTGTTTTGGCAGCGAGGGCCTTGAGTTCAGCTCTTCTTACCTTTACGTACATGAATGTTTCATTCTTCCCAAGATTCTCATGAGTTATGAATAGAGAAGCTTTCTCCATAGAGTAGAGGTAGAGCAGCTGATGATGACCCTACATCTGATTGTTTCTTTTATGACTAAAATGACTTAGAATCTAAAGACTGGTTTGCCAGGATTTTAGATGCTCTTCCCAGGGGAGATTAATTCAACACAGAGAAAAGTAGCTATGAGGCACGAACTATGCTTGAAAATACATGGACAGATCACTGGTTTCTAATTCACTGAACTGGTAAGTCTCTGGGAATATCTTTCTGTTGGCTGAATAGTGGAAGAGCAGTTGAGCAATCCAAGTGCATTCTGGTCTAGTGCATATTTTGGTGATATTTTGTAGAATTTACCTGATATGGCTTTGATTTCTGTTCCTGTGAACAGTCATCATTTCTGTAGGCTAGTTAGAAATGGACACTTAGCACTGCACAGAGACTTAGAGTCTGTTGTAGCATCTGGATCAGTATTATAAGTAGGTTTGTATCAATTAGTGTCTGCTATACAGTAGGAGCTGGTATAAATAACAAGGAATAAGGGGTTTAGAGAAAAAGTTTTTAAAAACTGTGTAAGCTAGTTAAAGGCTGTAGGTAAGATCATTGCTTATGTGTTTGATAGTGAAGCCCACAGCTAGAAAGCTGGCAATTGGGAAGGAATGATGGGCACAAAGTGAGGGGGCTGGGGGGCCCCTAAGCTCTGTCAGGACTCGAGAGTGGAAACCACATCTGTCTCTGTCTCTCTCTGTTTCTGTCTCTCTCTCTCTGTTTATCTCCTCTCTCTCTCTCTCTCTCTCTCTCTCTCTCTCTCTCTCTCTCTCTCTCACACACACACACACACACACACACACACACATCGGGCTTGGATTTGGCATGATCGCATCCAGTGGGAGGAGCTTCTGAGCCATGTGAATGATGACCGGCAGTGGAGCTGCCGCAATGTACAGAAACTTGGGGAGCGGAGCTTGCAGCTACCCTAGCTTCTGCTTGCAAAGGACAGACACTCAAGAACTCTTAAAATCACGGAAGCTTCTCCTTACTGTTCCCCTTCTAATGTTGGTGGAGAGCAGATTCCCTGTGTGTACAGATTGCATGATATTGGGATGATTGTCAGTAAAGTTCCTATGATAAGCTCGTTCTATTATTTCAAATAACATTAGCCTTTCATTACTGTCCTGCGTAATACCAAGGGAGTTTCATCACAAGTGCAGGCTATTTTCAGGTCCATGTTCCACTTGCCCAGGCATATTGCTCAAACAATTCCCAACCTTTTACCACTGAACATAGAATTTCTGTTTAATGAGATGAAATGAAAAAACTCAGTCCATATCCAGCACTGTATTCATTCCAATCTATGTCAGTATCATTAAGGTTTATTCTCTTAAATGTTTTCCACATTTTCCCCATGCAAAAAATAGTAGGCAGTCTTATTTTTTCAAAGTCTGTCTCACTCCTTTAGCCATCACATTTTGGGGTTTATTCCTGTGGCCTGCAAAGTCTTGAATCTTATTATAAGTTCAAGTGCAACTAGAAGTGATAGGGTTTGTATCAATGAGTATTTGACAATTCAACTATTTTAGAGAGTCCATTACAGATTGGTTGAGCAAGAAGAGACTAAACTCAGAGGGGGTAAACACATTTTGATATTAAAAGCATATCAGAAAAATTATGGTTTCAACATCCCCAGATTCCTTGGAAAAATGTTCATAAACATCAACACCATTTTCAGGACTTCCATATTAGTGCTCCAACTTTAATAACAGATAAACGTTCTAGGAATATAATTTGAATTATTCCTCACTGTCCTGTAGGATAAGCTTTATTTTTTATCAATATGAGATTTATGTGTCTGAGAGATGAAGCCTTCATTGAGGAGCTGATAGAAGTTTTCAGGCTTCTTCCCTGGGCCCAAATTCCAACCAAAACTTTGAAGAACTGAGCTTATCAATCTCTTTTCTCAATTCTCCCTCCTATACAGGAATAATCAGCTGATGCTTTGTGTTCTGTATTTTCAATTCTGGGCTCTGTGGCAGCAGTCACATCACTAACCAAACACTTACCTTCTGTAACATTTGATCATAGGCACTTGGAAACAAGTTAACTAATGCTTTGCCCATGTATGCCATGAAATATCACTAACCAAATTACTGGTGAAAATGGAGTCATTCATATCTTTAAAACCAATCAGGCCAAAAAAGCAATTCTGAATAAACCAGAATAAATTCAGAGAACTGACTGTCAAGGTTAGGATTCACTAGAAAAACCACTAGTGTTATTGAATTCTGTGTGGTTCAGGATTTGATAAAATAGCAAGAACCACATCAAAGATACAAAATACTGGGAGCGTTTTGGGGATTAAATCTTGCGTATTTGTTAGTACTGGTTGGGAGGCTTAGGTAAAGCTCTTGTTTCCACATCTGATGTTAGTCTTCAAGTCAGGGCTGGAATATGAGAAAAAATATTGTCTGTAAATTTGGGAAGAATAGGAAAAGACTGGAGTCACTAAGGATATGTCGAAACTCATGATATAAGGACATAAGAATGAATGGAACTCACAAGAACAAAGAATGCCTACCTGCTATTAATTAACTCTAATTCTATTAATGTTAATAGCTTCTGTTGTATTCTAGGAACATTCCCTCAAAAGACTTCTCATGGACACTTTGTACAAAACCTGGGGCAAAAAAACCCATCAACTGTCAAGAAAACTGAGGGTTTAACTGCTTCCGCCCACCAATACAATGATCCAGAACATTAAAAAAAAAAAAATCATTAGCCACAATTTGGGCCTTTCTTTGAAATTCAGTTTATATTTATTTTTTAAAAGTTAGCTATTTACTTAAAATTTCTAGATCTCACATAAATTCCTCTGAAATTTATCTGGCTGAATTTACCTATATGAAAACAAAATCTGAGAAATGTAGTTTGGCAGATATGACCTAATACATTCACATTTTGAGTGACATTCTTTTGAAAAGAAACAAAAAATGCACAAAGTTATCTTTCCTAATAAAAAATTGAAGCACTTGTATTAGTTATCTTTAACTGCATCAAAGAGTTTAATGAGGAATCAGATTATAATTGTATGACCTGTTCATAGGGCTACCTGAAAAGTATATAAAGTAAAATTGTAAACCATAACACTTTCCTTCTATGTGCTTAGGCTGTACTTGACTGCCCCACCTTTAAAATTACTCTTATGCTCTAGTGTTTAACCCTAGGATTCTACTCAAAATGTAACAAAGGTTGGTAGCTATTATGACTATTAAACATTGTCCAGGTACTTGTATGAAAAAGCATTCATACCTTTCTAAATTTTTCTTCCATGCTTCTTATTTTGCATTCAACCATTTATATATGAGAAAATGCACAATGATGCAAGAATAATCTCACACTATATTCTCTATAAAAGATTAAAACACAAAATACTATTTAATACATAGGTCTAATAGTAGTATGTATGGTTAGATTAATATGTAACATGTCACTACAGTGTTTATTTGCTATATGCCAATCTTTGTAGATAGTAGGAGATAAAATTGGATCAGCAAAGCATAATAAAAACGGGAGCTGGACAATATGAAACTAACAGAAAAGAAAGAAAGCTTGACACAGACAGCTAGCCAGCATATAGCTTCTCAATTTAGAATTCTGAAAGGTTTTCATCTTCATAAATATTTATTATCCATGGGTCTAGTTTTACCTTGTTGCAGAAGACAATCATTGAGTGTATGTGATTTATAAATCTTGAACAAACAATTCTTGAATTCACTCATCCTTCATAGCTTATAAAATTGGTTGAAAACAAGGTCTGTGTACCAGGAAAAAGCCATATTTGCTGTGCTGCACTGAAAGAATGCCATATGTCATTCATTGACTGAATATTTTACTCAATATGTCAGACAAGCAAACCCAGAATCAACAAGCAACAAATCTTTTTTAATTATTCAGAATACAGAAGAGTTTTACTCATGGGTGGAGACAGCAATAACTGAAGGCAAAGAAGTACACTATAAAATGACATTGTTTTTAGTCCAATGAGTTTACTGAAAAAAATCAACATATTGTGATTTTGCAGTTTATTTTATATGATCAAAGACAGTTTGAAAATTTAAATGTTTAAGTGCAAGCAAGATATAGAGTGATATACTGCAGCCATTATTTCAAAAGAAAGAAAAAATAGGATAAGAAAAAGTTCATGTCAATTATTTCTAAAGCATTTTAAAACAAAGTTGTTTACATTTAAGGAAGCAATAAAAACAATTGGATGGAGATCACTTTCTGTGATGATAGTAGAGTACCTTGTAATATGAAAATGCTTGTTCCAACATAGCTAGAAAAACTGTAAAATAATCATAATAAAAGGTTTGGTTCAAAGTCACCACACAGACAGCAATGCAATGAACACTGTAGGACAAGATACAGTACCTGCGGAAAAGGGGTCTCCAATGGAAAGAAAGAAAAAGACAATCTGTGAAAAGGAGAAGACTCTGAATCCAGGATAAAGTGAATTAAAAATAGAATTTCTGTGGACCTCAAACAGACAAGAGAAGGCAGTCAGGACAAAGAACCACAGTAACAAGCTGGCATTTTTAGATGTAAGACCTGGAATAAAATATGGCAGAAACAAAGATATTTAGATTTTGGTAAAGACTATGGCACAGATATCTCATGTCAGGCAGTGGCTGATGGGACAGAAGAGATTCATTTCATCCTTGTCACTGGGCAGAGTATAAGAGATATTCTTGGAGACAGCATCATATAGTGTCTTTACAAGTTTTCCCCGAAACAATTAAAAAACCAACAATGTCAAGAAAGAGTGAAATAGTTTTTTAAAAAGGACAGTGCAACATGGCTATAGATAACATATACATTAGAGGTATCAGCTGATAAAGAGAGATTTTTGAGGTCACTGTGGTTAAAATGCTCAGAAAATGAAGGGACAATATCTATTATCTCACTAGGAAAATTGTATTCTTTTAAAAAATAATCCAAGTAAATGTATTGACAATGAAAAAATTAGTGAAATGAACACTTTAACATGAAGTAGACCTAACGGAGGGAATGATTCCAATTTTTAATGTTTAGCCAGGTTCTGAATGACAATGAAAGTTAAGAGGACTCATTATCTTTCTGTGCTGAACAACTAATCATATGGCACCATATGTTCGTGTATGTGGCAGAACGCAAGTTACCTCTCCCCACTGAGGCCACAGAGCCACTTCCATGTATTCCATTCGCCCACATGGTCTTTGTACTCACCAAGGGCCCTTCTTAGCCTCTTCCTTTAGTGTCTCCTCTTTCTTTAGTCAGTGATCTTCCAGCTACATAAATCAGATGTAGTCATTTCATTAACTGCCTGTGCTATTTGTCCTTCACAGAGAAAATTACAGCCTTTAAAGATAAAAATCCAGTCTGGTGACAAGAGTAAAATGAATAGGAGAGATCAAAACAAGGGTAAATAGATACAGATTTCAGAACATTTGAACATATTGATGTTGGAATATGAGTAGGGTAAGAAAAATAGAAAACTTTGGGAGAAATAGTCTGAAAATATGAGCGATGAAGTATATTTCAAAGTAGATGCATTCTTCAACATATTTGTTCATTTATTATTTATTTATTTATTTTTGAGACAGGGTCTCACTTTGTGGTTCAGACTGGCCCTGAGCTCAGCCTCAAACTCACATCACAGCAATCCTCCTGCCTCTGCCTCCCAAGTGCTGGGATTATAGGTGTGAGCCACCACGCCCGGCACTGTGGTATGTGGTACTGGTTGCTGATGGGGTGAGTCTCCATTCCCAGTATTGTTATGTGGTTACTGGGGATTGAACCCGGGTCCTTGCACTTGCAAGACAGGTGCCAGAACCACTGAGCTATATCCCTGGTCCTTCTTCAACATATTAAAAAAAAAAAAAAAAAAAACAAACAAGCAATGAAATTACCATAAAAATGGTATCTAGTATTACCATAGTATAATCAACGCATATAAAATACAGGATAAACACTTAAATAAACCCAAACACAGAAATTCATTACAACAATTAAAGAACTATGTAGCAAACTTCAAAAGGGAAAAGTAATCATTTTCAGTATACCAAGACAGCCAATATATTGATACAGTGTATTTCAAATATTGTAAGAGAAGAATTAATCTAGATTTTTACTTTCTGAAAATGTCCTTGAAGTGTGAGGAGGAAATGAAGGATTTGGAGATAGATAAAAACAAAGAGAAAAAAAAAATCTCATTATCTCAGTGTTTTTTTTTTTTTTTTTTTCTTTCACAAAGGAAATAAATGAATTCAAAAGTGAGTGAATCAAAGGTAAATCTTTTCTAACAGATCAGTAGTCAAATAAAACTCTAAGTCAGGGGCTGGGGAGTTAGCTCAGTGGTTCAGGCGCCTGTCTCACAAGCGCAAGGACCCGGGTTCGATCCCCGGTAACCACATACAATACTGGGTGTGGAGACCCACACCCAGTAGCAACCAGTACCACATACCACAGTGCCGGGCGTGGTGGCTCACGCCTGTCATCCCAGCACTCGGGAGGCAGAGGCAGGAGAATTGTGATGTGAGTTTGAGGCTGAGCTCAGGGCCAGCCTGAACCACAAAGTGAGACCCTGTCTCCAAAAACCTAAAAAACAAACAAACAAACAAACAAAAAAACCAAAAAAAAAAAACCCCTCTAAGTCAGTTGTGTACATTATAAAGTGTAACGTAATCACTGGAAGAATAGTAAAAGCATGAAAATGAATATGCTAGTAATAATGAGTGAAGTAAAATATTTGATTAATTTCAGCACCTGGAATCCATGAAACTGGGTGGTCAGGATGACCGTGCTGTCCCAGGAGTTCCGATACTAATTGCAGGTTGGCAAGTTCAAAACTATCTCAGGGTGAATAGCTTTCTAGAATGTCTTTGTAAAGTGGACCATAGGCAATCTGTGACTCATGATGATTCAGAGTTGCAATGCTGCTAAACTACATGGATTGAGAAGAAAGTATGTTGGGAGTCATGAGTTTTGACCTTTTTCCAGTGATAACTGCTAGACTGCAGCACCTAGGCCCAGCTCTCAAGGGCCACACAGTCATAAGTGGGAATTCCTGATGTCATAAACCGTGAGCTGTGCTGTGTGGCTGAGATAGCCTATGGGCTGCTTATTAAGTGTTGTTCTAACCTAAGATGTCTTCAAATCATGGTGGATTTATTGGGACCCACCCTCACTGTAAGTTGAGAAACATCGGCACTGAGGTCTCCTACAATATAAATGAGTCTAATTTCCATAAATGTTACTAAATAAACCCCATCATTGAGTAATGTACCACATCTTCCATCGGTACTTTTCTGTTAGCTCATCCTGGTATTCAAAGCCATCTTTAGTCTCGCCAAAGTTGAGCTGGGTCTTTATCCATTATTGCAAGAGTATTCAGTCCAAATCCTGCAGCCTTGGAGAGTCGTCCTCAATTTCTTCCACATATTTTATTAATACATATTTTCAGTACATGATGTTTACATACTTTTTAAAGAGATGGTACATGTATGTAATGCATTTTATTTCTTTATTTGTCCCCTTTAACACTCCCCTCCTTACATTTTTCTCTCTTTCCCATTTGAACAATGTTCATCTCATTACTATTTATCTTTTATTTTGCTTCCTATCTATAACCTGAGTTTCTTATGTAAGTGAAACCAAGTAATATTTAATCTTATATGTCTTATTAATCTGATAATATTATGATCTGAAGGAGAATCCATTTTTCTATGTGATTCAACTTTATTTCTTTATTACATATGGTACTAATTTTGAAGCATATCAAATAGTATAAAATTAAATCAAAACAAACTGATTTCTTGTGCATATAAGTGAAAAATTATAAAAAATATACAAAGAACCTAAATGACATGATTTGTTAAGTAAACAGTGATAGCTGACTTGTACTTCCTCCAATATATAAACGGCCCAAATTGTTTGACAGTCAACTGATACAATTTATCTACTTATAGGATAAAGGAAAAAATGATTTAGTTTATTTTTACACCCATTTGTGAAACTAAAACTGTGAGAATGAAAATTTCTCAGAATAATGCAAGCTTAGAAAATAAAACAGGTTAGACATGAGAGAATATGATGTAGAGGAAGAATTTGCTAAAGATAAATTTTGAATTGGGCACCACAGTGGATAACTAAGGCTGAATTCAAGAGGAAAACTGGGAAATTCTTCAAAATATGCCTCAGAGGAAAAGAATATTTTTATACCACGGTGATTCAGTAAATAGCTAAAGGCGACTTTCCTGAGGTGTTAATCTGTTGGCATTTCCAAGCCTGCCAAGAGGCTGGGTAGAGGCTGAGTAGTGCTACTTTCCAGGAAAACTCTCCCTTAGTGGTGTTGATACCGATGTTAGAACTCCTACAGACCTCAGTTAGAGGCTAACAACTGTGCGGAAGGGCATAGTATTTGCTGGTTGATTACAATAATTAAAGGTACACAAACAAAACTGCTTAAAAAATCTTTAATATCAGGATACAAATATCACCATTACTAACATCTATTCATCACTAGAAAAGGTCTAAATCATTGAAATAAAGCAAAAATTCAACGAAATGCAAAATATTCTGGCAAAGATAAAGGAAACACCACTTCTAGACTATATCGGTTCATGAGAAAATATTTAAAAAAATTTTTTAGAAATAGATTTTAAATATCTAAATTTAATGTGTGAATTTAATATGATTTCAAATACAGTGTCAATATTAAAAACTCAGACACATATCTAGAGATAAGAACTTAATTTTAGGAGTGATAAGAAAAACATTAATAAATGGAAAATATTATATATATACATAATTTATTTTAAAAGCATGAAGGACCTTTATAAAGATGATTAGAATATTATGGAGATAATTTATAGTCTAGATAAATTAAATGGATCCAACTTGATGGATTGGAGAAGTCAAATGTGGCAAATTGTTAATTAGCTTCAAAGTATTTTCCTTAAAATAACTATAATGTCAAGTAAATCCAAGCAGCTTGTCTGTAGGTGGTTGTGGAGAAAGGCAAACTTATGCTGTGGTTTTGGTGGAGAGGCAAGAACTAAGAATATCCAGAAAATTTTGATGAAGACCACAGTATAATTTTTACAAACAGAAATACCAAGTATACTTTACATGTTATGTAGTTTTTTATGTAAATTAAGAATAATTCTGTCAAGTGAAATAAAATCTTGGAATGAATGTGAACTGACATGTAGGGACACTTCTTTTATGAGAAATATTCTTCTTAAGTGAATTTAGAATGAATAATATTTTTAAAAAATCATTCAAAGGAAATTGAATGTTCATGGGAAAAATAACTCTGGACTCACACCATCCCAAAATTTCCATATCTATATTCTGTGTCTACTTCAATATGGTGACTATCAGGCATATGTAGTGATAAAGAAATTTTTATGCAAACAATGTGACAAACTAAATTTTAAAATTCAATACAATTTAAATGTTTTGTGCCTCTTGGTACCACCTTTTACATTATTGCTTTTATATAAATCATGATATATTTACATTGAACAAGTAAAAGACATAACTGAGGGCAGAAAACCCTACTAAATCCAACACAGATCATCTTAGTGTCCTGGAGCAGGTAAATACTAACCAGAAAATAGTGCCGGCCTAAAACAAAAACATTGCTCAACTAGAGTACAATTAACTGAAGAGGTTGTATTTCTTATAAAACATAGTGAGGTGTGAGGATAGAAATCAAAGTGTCAGAGAAATGACTTTACATATACACTCAACAAATGATGCAAGTTTTTGAAAAAGGACATACCCGTATGAAAAAGAAAGAAAATAAAATAAAAATGGGCAAAAGTTTGACAAAGAGTTGATATTAAAATGATCAGTGAACATAACCATTTGATTAATCTCACTTGTTATCAGGTAAATACAAAGTAGTATCTCTTGCTTTGCAACTACATATCAATTGAAATGGCTACAACATGAAAAGGAAGGTGTTTCTGCCATTTGTCATAATACAGGACAAATAAAATGTTCATTTTTTCATGTTCATTTACAAACCACTTTGGAAAATATCTTCTTCTTTTTTTTTTCTATTGAAGTGGGCTTAACATGTAAATTCTTCATGACCTGATACTTCTAATCCTAAATTTCTGTGAATTATTTCAAATATGTAGGTAACAAAATATATGCATTAGCATCCTGACAGTTGGATAATTTGTATTAGTTTCATCTAGATATAACTGAAGGGATCATTCAGAGCAAAATTAATGGTTAGTGCTGTTGTTAACCAAAGAACAGTAAATGTAAAAAAAATACAGTGACTTTCAACGATCTGCATGAATCTTGGAAGATAATGTTAAGAAACCAAAGTAGAAATATAAGAAGATACAATGTAATATTCAATTGATTTATAGTTCAAACATTAATAAGTGAGTCCTTGGTGATGAAAATGAAGAGTGTCTACTTGTGTGTGGAAAAGTGATTAAGATCCCAAGAAGAGTATCATGCAGCCTGGTAGGCAGTGTCGAAGAACTTTGAGAGAAGGGTGATTTTATTGACATGTTTACTTTCAAAAAATTTAGCAAATATTTTCCTTATTATTAGACAAATCAAAATGCTATTTAATTTTTCTTAGAACAACAACAACAAAAGAAACCTGAAAATATAAAAGAACGAATGCTATAAAGAGCTAATGGCCTGGTGTTGAAGGCCGATTACAGCGATACTGTTAATAAATGATTTAACTGAAAGAGAATGATTAGTATAGACTCTGGAAATGGTGACTTATGTTTTAGCATTTTTTTCACTTTCTTTTCCATTGCACTTGTTCAAGCTAAAACTTCTAGAGCAATGAGGTAATTTTTGGTATGTGAGATAAGAAAAAACAGGACAGATGCTGTACTTCCTTTGCCGCATGTATTTCAGGACATAATACAGAGGCTAGAATGAACATCCCATGAAAAGCACAGCCAAAATACCATAAAGACTGAACAAATATTAGCTGAAAGTATATTGGGAAGCAAATATGTACAAGACATTTACAGGATAAAAGAGTGTAGGAGAGCCCACTGAAATGGAAGTCATTTCTTTTCTGATTTTCAAGTATTTGAAGCGAAGGAAGTCAAATTCTGAAAGTCATAATTCCCATTCAGTGTTTCAGATCAGGCTGGATAATACTCAAATTGCTTCTGGAAATGAGTGTGAAATGACTTTAAAATCTCACACAACAGACCTGGAAAATATTGCATCATATATTCCTTAAAGTCTATTTTTTCATTATTGATTGGAGATTTATTTACACTTCAGCAAGTATGATAAACATTTCCTTTTCACTGATTACATGTGCAATATTACTTCCACAATTACACAATTAATTGTCATATTTATTTATGGTGTCCTGTATGCTGTGAATACATATATCAATTCTCACTGTACAACCTTATATTCCCTTTACAGTTATCTGCATTAATGTTGATGACAGAATATAGAGATTAAAATGGAAACAAGGACATTTTAAACTCCTGGGCAATAGGAGATGGATTCAGAGTGGTTTTTTAGTGAAAGATGAATTTGGAATCTGTATACAATTAGAAAATGACCAGGCAAAATTAAGCAGGGATTTATATGGTCAGATTTTGTTTATTTTTTAATTGTTTTTTTTTACATTTTTAAAAATCTTTATTGGTACATTAAATATACACATCATGATTGCACTTCATAATGGGGATTTGTGCCAATATAAGACACAACTTAATTCTCATTTTTTCCCATAGATTTTCATTTCTAATATCTTACTCCACCAACTGTAAAGAAAATAAATTTAAATGGAGTGACCAAAGAGTAAAAAATCAGTTAGGATGAAATTGAAATGGGAGAAGTGAGAAATAAGATTGAACTCAAGAAATGATAGAGGTACTGGAGCACGCTGATAAAGTGTTTATTTCTGTCATTATTTTGGCGGGATGTGTCCTGAATAGAATCTGTCCTTCAGTAGACTGTATTGTTAAAATATCTCACTTGTATTACATGCTCAACTTTCTCCAAGCACTTGAAAAGTGCATGGTTTGTGTAATAATTGCCTTTATGGAATGGTTTCCTCTAAGGACGAAGAAATTCACATCCCTTTGCTGTCATGTACAATTCTTATCCAGGAGCCAGGAGTTTTTCTGTGGAAGGAGAGGGGAATGAGGGAAGCACGTTTGGACATCACAAAGTCTGCTGCAACTCAATTAAAATAGTACAGTAGATGCTTGAAACAGGTATCTTCTCTTTAAAAATTGATTTTATTGGTACATTTTACATACACATTATGATCACATTCAACATTGAAAATTTGAATCAGTACATGACACAATGTTATTTTCATTTTTTCCCACTTCCCTACACTACAAGCCCACCCTCTATATACATAAGCTTTGCTTCCTTTTTTAACCATCAAATTTATTCTTTTTCATCTTTACTTACTCTTACTCTTCCTTTTCCCTTTGAATATTTTCTCTTTCACAGTAGAAAAATATCTTCTTTAATCTCAAATGATGTTAAGTTATTCTCAGAGTTTTGGCCAATGTTAAGAATTCTCTATTCGGGGGCCAGGGATTTAGCTCAGTGGTTCCAGCGACTGTCTTGAAAGCGCAAGGACCCGGGTTCCATCACTGGTAATCACATAACAATACTGGGTGTGGAGACCCACACCCAGCAGCAGCCAGCACCACATACCACAGTGCCGGGCGTGGTGGCTCACGCCTGTAATCCCAGCACTCGGGAGGCAGAGGCAGGAGGATTGCTGTGATGTGAATTGGAGGCTGAGCTCAGGGCCAGCCTGTCACAAAAGTGAGGTCTCTCACAAAGCGAGACCCTGTCACAAAAAACCTAAAAAAAAAAAAAAAAAAAAAAAAAAAAAAAGAATTCTTTATTCACTATCAAACTTTATGCTAATCACATCAATTGAATAAAGTAAAATTGACATTATATATAAATGTATATACATTTTTGTCTCTGTCTTTCAAATTTTGACTTTTTACTCTTTGTGTTAGACTTCTACTGAACTGTGGTGTTTTCAGTGTGTCAGAAAACTGCAAACTGCATTTCAGATTAGAAAAACAATTTGTATTCTTTGTAGCAAAATTAACTATTTCAGAATTTGTAAGACATCAAATAACAAAATAATTATTAGATTACATATGTTGACCCATCCAGAATTCTTGATAAATCAGAAGATATGAAATGTTTCAATATCATTTTTATTCTTATTTTTAATGACAGCACACAGATTTACAAATCTAGCTTATTCACTTTTATGTACTTGGCTTGTATCAATTTTCTTTGGATAACATCACAATTGTAGACATTTCCCATGGAAGGGAGTAAAAATTGTCAACTCACTGGAATTGTATACCGTACAATAAAATAGTATATTTCAACAAAGCTTTGCAGTGAAAGCAAAAAAAAGTAATATAATAAACTCATCTGACACATCGCTCACTTCCTAGTGCATCCAAAATGTCCCATAATCTAGTAAATTAAGGGTTTCTTCTTATTAAGTTTATTGGTACATTTTACATATACATTATAATCACATTCAACATTAAAAATGTATATCTTGATTCTAATTTTTCCCTCTCTGCTTTCTTCCCTCCAGCTCCCTATATGCATAAATTTATTTCCACTATTTGTTTTTACTATCAAGTTTTTTCTTTCCCTCCCTTATTCCTCCCTCCCTTTCCCTTTGAACATTTTCTTCCTGTTTCCTCAAACCTATCACACATTATGGACCTCATTGACACATTTAGTTTCTTATACTACAGAATAATATAGTATTTACACATCTGTGTCTTCTTTATTTCACCTATGTGTATATCCTCAAAGTACATCCACTTCAGTATAAATGACTCAAATTTATCATTCTTTCTGCATGAATAATATTCCATTTATAAAATTAGGTTCATTTACTTCAGAACAATGAGTAAACTAATATGTTTAACAGAGTTGTGTAGAATTTAAGCAACTTTGAAACAGTTTGTATTTAATCATTTATTTTTACCTGAAAAATCATCATAATATATTCATAAAATATAAACTTTTACTAATATTTTATTTTAATTTACTTTGAAAGTAGTTTCTAAATGACATCACCAATAAATTGCTACATGACTAACAATTTCTAAGTTTATTGAGTATTATAAGGACAGATAAATGTGTGATTATATATTGAATGATATACATTTTCTTTGGAATTATGTATGCTCATAACAATAACAATATTAGCTTCCGAAACTTCATGTTAAGCACATATCACTTTATCTTGCTATGATGAGTTAATGTGAAATGCAGTTGTGACAATAGCTACATGTATGATCACATCTACAAAAAATAGACTCCTTAAATTAAAACTGGAGCCATTTTATAAAAATATCTTCAAAGGAAAAGGAAACCATAAATTTCAAAATTTCACAGTATATTTTAATTACCAAATATCTCAGTAGAAAGTAATTACCAAAACTAAATTAGCATTTAAATAAAATATCAAAATTATTGAAAACAAATCCTTGAGAGTCAAAAATAGAAGGATATACCTGTCCTGTGTACACCAAATATTTCAAAATTCCATCTAAATATTAGTCAAGGAGAAAGCAAAGGCTTTGAAAGCAGTGAAATCTCTCGCTACACTGCCTGTTGGATTTCATTATATGCCATTGTGGTATCTTATGAATATTTGAAGCCCTGCCGGTGTGGTTTCCTCTGTGCTAGTTCCCTGACACTCTGACAGGGGCTGCAGAGTGGAGCTTTTCTCTGGTTTTAATTGATGTCATAACATGAGCCACCCTTTTATAGTATTCTTCCAAAAGATACACAGTATGATGGCTCAAATATGATACTTCATGTTTTATCCCAATAGTTCTATGTATGCTGTTTTCATTAGTCTCATTCTATCATATTTAATTTCCTTAATAATTATCAGAGCTTGACAAGCGTGGGTCAATACACTACATTCAAGTCTATGAGTATCTGTTAAAAATACTGCAATGTATCTATTTTAATCTGTTTCCAAAGCTCAGTGGTGTTCTTAATCATCATTAGAGCAGTTCTTAGTTACAATTATGGGAAAAATCCTTGCTGCTTCTTATCTGGATGGACTTCTTTTTGTTTTTTCTTCTAATTTTATTAGTTCACTTTTGCAGTCATCATGGAGAATTTCACATTATGTACTACACCTCGTTTCTTCTGCTTTTAAATCCATTTCTCATTCTCTCCCCCTTTCTCAACCTCCTCCTCCAGTTCCTCACCCCAGTTTTCATTCTTTTTGATATTAGTGATCTCAGCTCATGTTGTGGCATGCAATGTTTACATTAATTGAGAAAATTAGCTTTTTCACTGTTTTCATCTCATTTTTTGATGAAGTGGTCAGAATGACTGCACAGTACACACCTAGCATACTCTTAAATGGCCATAATGGTTAATTTTTTGTATGCATTTAAAAATAATTTTCATTTGCACATGCTCTTTTCAAACACGACAGAAATATTATCACTAAACAAATTACAACTAACTTAAAAATAGAACATGGTTACCTAAACCTAGCTTAAAGTTTAATAGCATGTGAATGTATTATATAGTGGAAAATGTGTTTTTAGCCAATTGTCAATGCTATTATTGTTTTAGTTCAACACCTCTTTGACTACTTTCTGTTGTTCTTCCCCTAGAATTTATAAAATCTGAAACCAAGAATGGTTAAATTTCTTCAGTCCTACAATGGTAACAATTGCTCATTTTCAGTTCCTGTTCACATTTTGTATCAATTAATACTAGCAACAGAAATTTAAATTCATTAATCTGAAGGATGTCATCCATTTTTACAATCAGTCAGGTTAATCACTTGCTTCTAGAAACACAGAACTTTCATGTAGTCACTGTGAACAGTGTTCATGATGAAGAACTTCTGCTTGTGGTTATTGTGAGAATATAGCAAGAACTATGAGAAAGAGTTCCTACTTTGGTTTTTGTCAAAAACCAAAAACTAAAGCCGGGGACTTAGCTCAAGTGGTGGCATGCCTACCTTGACAGCACCTGGGCCAGAATTTGACCCCCAGTATCACAAAACAAAACAAAATAGCTGCCTTATCACTCTCTTCCAAAATCATAAATTCTTAGAGAAATAATTTTTGTATCATGTAAGGTCATAGTCTATAAGTTGAAGACATAATGACAAACTTTTAGGAAAGGTGCATTGTAGGGGTATGTACGTGTTCATGTTTTTATTTAAGGAGTGTGTCTACTAATGAATTATTGGTTTCATTAATTTTATTACAATAATGTGTATTTAGCAGAAAAATATAGTAACAATAGAATAGCATATTAGATTTTAATATATAATGAGTGTGTAGAAGAAACATTAACATTTTCAAAATCAACTGTTTACCTGCTTACCTGATCAACAAAATACTGACAGAAGTAAATTCCTACATGAACTATAGCAAAAGTGCAAGCAGAACCCTACCACAGAAATACTCCTGGTGTCCTTTACTGCACCTACAACAGTATTCACACATGATGACACTATGTTCTCTATTCAAGTCTCGCTCACCATGACAACATATGTACTTAGTTCTTTTTGATAATTCTTGTGATGGTTAACTAGTGTTCTTTTAGCAAATGTAACATCAATGGATAACTAGTGAACCCATTGTGGAAATGTGACATTTACCTTACTTTTTGAAACAAGTTCTAAAGACTGTTGACAATGTCATATGGTTTCCTACTGCATGAGAAGAGGTGGAGTGGTTGAGTTCCAGGATAAATTTCTAAATTCAAGCTGTAAAATCACTTTGCCTCTACCAGAGCACATATCTGTATACCATATTTAGAAAGTTTACTTGCTATTTACTGAGAAAAGCTTCAATAACTCTGAGATGATGTAAGTCCAACAATTGTCATGTATTCAGATGATGTACAGATTTTTGGTGGTTTGAAACAAAGCTGTCACCAAATTAGTGGATATAGCCAAACTTATTTTTTTCTCCTTTGAGGGTATTTTTCTAATCAAAATATGGGCAATTTAGAAGGAAACAAATCTCTCAAGTGTCATTAGGTTCTAAAAATCTTACTGCTACATCTAACATTTCTCAATAAATCCTTTAGATTCTGATGATTAGTTCAGACAGTAAGTTGCCATGAGAAATATATTTTTGAGTGTTACTATTAATGTGTATAGAAAGTTTTCTTGTGTATTTCATTGTTTATGTGTTTTAAAACATCTTGTGCCATGTTATGTGTTACAACCAGCAGCACTAAATAGTAATGCTGGGATTCTATCCAGTAAGTTTCATCCCTGACAAGAACCTAATAATATTTCCAACCTAGTCTTAATGTTGAATCATTCAGGTATACTTGATGATGTTTTAGCATTTGACCAAGTGAGAAAATATTGATTGATGTCATCATTTTTAGCCTAATCTGAATCAATCTCTTCACTCTATACTTCTCCATCTGTCCTGTTTGTCACAGCTTGTTAACTTCTTTGGATTACATGATTCAACTCATCACTGGTAGCATAATCATCTGATGACTTCCTCTCAACTCCTCCCAAAGTTGTGAAAGCAGACTGTGAGGCAACATGCTATGGAATTAAGCAAATTCTACAAGAAAAATCAAATGGAAATATGTACACAAAAATGTAATATGGTGCATAACGTGGCTAAAACTCAACCATTTACACTTTGACACACGTTTACACCTTGATCTTTGTCCTGTCAAGTAAATGAGCACAAAGATTGCTTTCTGTATTCCTTCTGCATAGCTATGGAGAAACACAGCTGGATACCACTGTGTTAAAGTTCACATTTTCATTAGCAGAGTACAGTATGGGTGCCTGTGACCTGGGGAGAGGAACCCAGTGGACATTTGTTGTATGATATTAGTAATATGCATATTTGATATTCTCAGCCAAGTTAATTTTGTAGTTTGTCCAGGAAATATTGCATTTATGTACAGCCTTATGTTTAATTGAGAATTGTTGTTTACTGTATAATGTTGAATACAATTACATTGTTGAAGTACTATTGCATTTAATTTATGCAAATTTTCATACATTTCAAGTCATTCAAACATTTCAGTCACTAGCTTATTCGAATGCTAATTAACAATATATTCTTATTTGTTTCTGCTTTGCCAAACAATGACATTCAAACAATGGTAGGATGAATACAAACAAATATAATTTTTTTTTCATTTTTAACTTTGAAAATAGAAAACCACCACTTTTGACAGTTTGAGGAAATACATAACCAGTTTGAGTAGAAAAAGAAATATTATAACCAAAAAAGAAACAATGACGTCCTTAAGGGTCATAATATGTTGTTCTCTTTTATATTATTTATTTACTTTTTGTGGCTCTGGGAATTGAATTGTTTTCTCTTTTTAATTAAAATTAAGTATTTTATACATTTTGCATTCTAATGTAACAATCAATCTATCTTCCTAAACTTATTTGCAAATAAAGAAAAATAAAGCATTCTGAATATTGCCTAAGGACATTCGTTATAGGACTCTTGAATTTCCACTGCGCATTAGGGTTCTGGGAAGATAATGTTTAAGATAACATTGAAAAGATGAATAGAATAGGGGCTTTGAATTTTTCTATGTGGGATTTGTGGATGTGAGTCTACCTAGAAGAGGTCTGGGATATGGAGAAGAGAGTTTCAGACTGAATGATCAATGCTGGAAAGAGAAGAACATCATCCAGAAGATCAAATAGGAAACAAGAAAGTCAGGTCCACTACAAGCAAAAGGGAGAGATATACTTTTGAGATGTTGGTATAAATCTCACAGAGATCAAAGATGCTTTGAAGTATCTTACTGAATATACATAAAAATATTACTGACGGTGAATAAGTGACACATTACTGGTGTTAAGTAAATACACTAAATATTTACTGTACAATAAAAGTCAGATTATCAGCTGCCAATGAAACCATAGAAGGCTATCTCTGCATTTGAAATTTGAGAATATTTCAAATTGCCTTTCTGAGTAACTTCTATAATGATCTTTACATTGCATACATGTTTTGTGTAAAAATACTAACATGACACAAGATTAAAATAAAGAAAAACATATTGAATAAAAATACAAAGAAAAAAGAAAAGAGTTTGTTCTGCCTTCCTTTAAAATGCACTCTTCAGTCTTATTCTTCTTATTTCAGAAACCTTTTGTTGAACCGCACACCTCATTCTGGACTGTACGGGCACTAGAATGATTGTAAAGATCACTCTGGTTTTCATGCCTGCTCATCATATCTTACCTAAAATGTTGATCTTATTCATCACTTCCATAGAAAATGAATGAGCAGAAGTGATGGAATTTAACTTCAGAGATTACGTCTTGAATAAAGGTACATTTTTCTTTAATTATTCTTCCTTTTAAAATCCAGGTACCATGTTGTGAGTCAGCCCTGCAGAGAGCCCCAGAGGGCAAGGCATCATGACTGCACAACAGCTGTAGGAGTAACTAAAACGAATGCAGGTCCTGGTTCATTCACTGGCAAATTCTATAAGAACTTTGGAAAAGACATAGTGCCAGTACTTCTCAAATCCTTTAACAAAACTGAAAGGGAAGCAATACCCACAAAATCATTCTTAAAAGAAAGCTTTACCCTGAATATAAAACCAAAAAAGAAAAAAAAAAAGGATGCAACCAAAGAGAACATAGGTCAATCTGTTCAGAGAGCATATTTACAAAAAATCCTGAATAACCCAATGACAAATGGAATGCAGGAAATTGTCAGAAAGATCATGCTTTAGGACCAAGTAGACTCATTCCAGTGATTCAGGGATGGTCCAACATATATAAATTGATATAATGCACCACATAAACAAAAGCAAGGGCAAAAATCATATATTCATTTCAATAGATGCAGAAAAATTCATTTGACAAAATCCAGCAACTATTCATGTTAAATATCTGAAGCAAATGGGAATAGATGGATGTTATCTGAACCTGATAAAAATCATCTCTCTGAATGCAATGGCCAGCACCATAATAAATGGAGAAAAGCTGAAAGCTTTCCTTCTAAAATCAGCCACAAATAAGGATGACTATCATTATCACTTCTGTTTAATAGAGTTGAAGAGAAAGAAGAGAAGATAGGTAAAACTCTTAAAGACATATGTGTAGACAAAGACTTTCTGCACAAAACATAATACCAAGAATCAAGAAAAGGCATCCCATTAAATTGAAAAGCTTCTGTCCTGCCAAGGAAACTACCAAGAGAGGAAGAGACAACCTCCAGAGTGGAGAAGAGGTTCCGTGCCAGCTTCTAGTCAGATAAAAGACTAATATCTATTGTATATAAAGAACTCAAAAAAATTAGAACCCTTAAATATGAAGACTGATTAACAAATGAGCATCTAAAATGAATAGATTTTCCTCTGATGAACAAGCACAAATGGACAATAAATATATGAAAAATATTCAACATCACAGACAATTCATGAAATGCAAACTAAAACAACAATAGATTCTATCTTACTCCAGAAAGAATGACTACCATCGAGAAACAAACCAATACCCAATGCTGGCAAGACTGTGGGGGAAAAGGAACCCACTGCCAATGGGAATATAAAGTGATACTACCACCATAGCAGTCAGGAGACTCCTCAAAAAAATTAAAAATAGAAATTCCATTTGATCCAGCTGTGCCCCTTCTAGGTATCATCCCCAAAGACTAAATGACATCATACCATAGTCAGGTGTGGACACCCACATTTATAGTAATGTAACTCGTAATAGCTAAATCTTGGAAACAGCCTATATAAGTACCAAGAAATGTATGGATAAAGAGATGTGATATTTACACAAATAGAATACTACTCTGCCCAAATTAAGGATAACCTTGAGACACTTTCAGATGCACTTTGAGAAAATAATTTAAAGAGTAGTAACGCAGACACACAAGCTTAAATATTTCATGGCTTCTTTTATATGAAAAACAATATATAAAGTATAAAATAAAAGATTAACAGGAAAAGATGGGGGAAGGTAGTGTAATCTAAGGCAGACAATATATCCAAAAGTGCATCTTGTCTTAGTATGTTTCCTATATATTCTTTTCTATTATTTTAGTTTTCAATTTGCATATGTAATCATTAACTTTGCCAAATCTGCTAAGTTAAATTAATCTGATGCTGGAAAAATAAAAGAGGTTGGAATAAGGAGAAATGGAAATGAAATATGTTAGGTATATGCATCAATTCTGTACAGTAGTATATACTAGAAATGTGCTAACCTTCTCTTGGTTATTTCTCTACCCATGGGGCATGATGAATGAATGCTTTATTTTTTTTAAGAATAGAACTAATATTTGTCATTCTCCTCATTTTGATACTGTATTTGATTTAATATTTTAAGTAGTAGAGTACTAATGGTGATGAAATGTTTTTCTGAAAATGCTATAGACCCTGTGAAGTTATTTTGACCTAATCCTGTCTCTTGAACCCATCAAGAATCAGGCACTTCTATGTTTTATGAATTGAATCTGTGAGGAGGTCTAAGTAGTGTGAGGTATATATACCTGTTTCTGCTTCTTTGTGAACAGATGAAGAAAATGACCATTCACTGTATGTGTTGGAAGGTCCATCACCGCAGGATTTGATTTCTTCTTCACTTCAAAAGGTTTCAAGACAGAGAAATAAATCAGGTACAAGAAATGGATATATACACACACACACACACACACACATACACACACACAAACACACACACACACATACACACATATATTATATATATATATATTTATATATATATATATATATATATATATATATATATATATATATATATATATATATATACACATTGAGACAAAGTCTCGCTTTGTAGTTCAGACTGTCCCTGAGCTCACTATGTAGCCCAGGCTAAACTCAACCTCACAGCAACCCTCCTGCTTCTGCCTCCTGAGTGCTGGGATTATAGCATGATACAGTTAATTTTCAAAGGAGGCATCAGCTTCTCGAACATCCATCCTCAATTAATTTTTTTAAATTTTGTTTACCCCAGTTATCTAAAATATGATTGAGAAACAGAAATCATATAGACTTAAGGCAAACAGCTGGATGATTTCACACATAATTTTTAAATGATTGTCATTAGCCAGAGATGTACCAGAGCTTCACACAGAGTCAGCTGACTTTGATTGTATACAGTAGTTTATTTCCCAGCTGAGAGCTCCTCTGTCTCACCTTTGGGGGTTGTCTGTCTCCATCACTTTCTAATTATCAGGGCATGCAGACTATCCTCACATTTGTTTGCTTGTTCTAATTTTGGTAACTACCTTACTTTAATGTTTTATTATTCTATTGTGGTCTTGAAATTCAGTTTTAAAACATCAAAGAGTAGTTGTCACCGATCTGCTTAAAGATGCTAGTGTCCCTAGACTAATGCATTGAATATTAAATTGTTAAGTACAGGCTCCGGTGGGTTTTCTCATAGAGCTGAGACTTGTAGTAACTTCCCTGGCCTTGCGAGGTGTATCTCCTTTATCATGATCACCTCTTTGCACATTTTGATTCATTTCTATACCATCTACCATAGCACTTTGATACTTTACCTAGGTTATTTTCATGATTTAGATATTACAAGCTGAGCTGCTATTAAACATAAGTATATGGAAATCATTGTGGTAGAATATTTTTAATTGTTTTGAGAATGTACCCAGCGGCGAAATTAGAAGGTCAGATGGGATTTGTATTCCTAAATTTTTAAGGACTCTTCACAATGATTTCCACAGTGGTTGAACCAGTCTGCCTTTCCACCAACAGTGGAGAAGAGTTCCTTTCTTTCAGCAGCCTTCCCAGCATTTGTTGTTGATTTCTTGATAGAAGCTATTCTCTGTGGGTGAGATGGAATCTGTTTTGTTTTTATTTG
>PVIR01013705.1:0-41816 GCA_004026965.1 Petromus typicus
ATATATATAATTACTTGTTAGTGTCTTTGTTTTTGAGACCTTGTAATTCAAACTGGCCTTGAACTTACTGTGTAGTCTAGTTTGGCCTTGAACTCCAGTGACCCTCCTGCCTCAGTCTCCCGAGTGCCAGGATTACACGCAGTTGCCACCATGCCCAGCATTTATTAGTGGTATGCACCATGCCCTAAAATTTTTGACAACAAATGCCAAAAATCCTTCATCCTTCTTTCTAATATTCATTGTGATCTATATTAGTAGCTCCAACAATAGTTGTCTCTTCAAAAAAATCAATACATTATTTTTATTTGATGGCATCAAAGATCACATTAGTCTGAAAAACTTATTAAGCTTAAAAATTTCAAGTATGCCTTTGGGTTTGTTAAGGGGACACTATAGCTTTCCATTACATTTGAAAACAAACCAGGCAGACCCAGCATTCTCAGAGTAATACTATTAATTACTTCTGCTAATTGCCTCTGAGCAATTGGGCCCAAAGTAAAACCGTTTCCTCTGTGGTTCGCACCGAGGGACTTTGCAGCTCTCAGTTCAAAACTCAGACTCTTACTTGTCCACTCTTTGGAGCTAAACTCTGGCCCCATCTGAACAGCAGAATCAGAATATTATCTCAGTTCTCTGTGTGAGCAACATGCTCTGCAACATTATTGTCTCCCCAAATTATCTTCTTTCTCAAGGGAGAAACATGTCTGGAGGAGATATTCTGGGTCAAATATAATTTAGTTTCCACTTTGACTTAGTTGCTTTGTGCTGATGGCTTTACTTCCTCACCCAAAAGTCATTCTACCATTTAAACTGACATGGATTCATTCTCTTCCTCATTACTATTAACCTTAGAAAAATTATCTAGTGAAATAATTAAGATTTTGCTCAGCAATTTTTGAAAAAAAATAGCTCTTCTAATAATTCAATTTATTAATTATTTTTAAAGCTCTGATGCTAATTTCCATTTAAATAGAAGGCAGAAATAATGTTTGACATAGTTAGAATCTGTAACGACTAAAGTAATCAGAAGGCAGAGTAAAAACAATTCTAAAAATGCAAAGAGGTTTTGTATAGGAAAATCCATCCAAATATTTTTGCCACTTTAGTTTCAGAATGTATAAAAATCTAGATAAATCAACTCTTCAACTCATATATAATATATATAACATCTTTTCTATGTTTGGTATCACATAATAATATGATACAATAAGATCATAAGAAAACACACATCTATAAACTAGCATTTAAGAGGGATTTCACATAACTTATGCTAAAGCTGTACATGCAATTTTTCAAAATTAGACAACTAAATAATCAAGCAACTTTGCGTCTATTTTATCTTTTAATAATTCATGAAAATGAAATGTGTGGAAACTGACAAGCATTGAGAGGAGAATTGTATTAAGAAAAATGACTTTGGTCCTACTATAGTTATCAATTTTGATTATTTAGGCTACTTTTCTGATTTGTTAGAAAGTAAACTACCTCATGGGACAGCTAACAGAGTAAGGTTAGTTATTGAAATCAAAATGTTTGCCACAATGCATGATGCATAGTAGATACTTAATAACTGTTGGTTCCTTTTCCATTTCTGCATTTACCACATAGGTAGGTAGGAAGACCGACAGACCGACTGACAGAGAGACAGACAGACAGACAGATACACACACATGCGCATGCGCGCGCGCACACACACACACACACACACACACACACACAGATCAACAGAGAGACAGACAGACAGACAGAGATAGACAGACATCAGGTAGATATAGAGATATTAATATGAGAGCTATAATAAGGTACATTTAGAATATGGCAATTAGAGTTTAGAATCACTGAGTTACTCTGCTTATCATAATACAAAAGTCAGAGTTGAAGCTAGTGTAGTTTTCCAGGGCAAGTCCTTTGGAATTTAACCTGACAGAGCAGGTCACTGCTCTTTCTGGTGACTACTAACTCAGAATAGCATAATAGAGGAGTTAAAGTTTGGTGCATTCTCTAGCTAATGGCCAGATTTTAATCCCAAGGGCCATCCTGGCAACATTACTCCATTCTCCATGCCTCAATTTCTTCACTAAAAATGGAGATAAAGGGCAGCAGATGGACTGTTCCATTGGGTTAGCTCTGGGACTGGTAGGTGGTGAGAGCATGTGGTTGTAGAGAACATGTGCTGAATGCACACAGCAGAGAACATGAAAACAGTCAGCAATAAGACAAACAGCAGCGTGGATGAGTCACTCTTACAAGCATAGCGCTAAATAAGACTTTAAGAAGATAATAAATTGCATAACAAAATGACATTTATTTAAATGAAAATATATGCATGCAAAATAACAATACACATTTTGCAAAAATATGTGCACAGCAGATGCTCCACTGCTATAGTAGTTGCATGGGAAAAGTCCAGAATCAGAAAACCTAATGGGCTAGAAACTCCAGATATAAAAATGCATAGGAAACTATGTTATTATGCTCTTTGCTTTTCTGGAAAGAAAACACATGCACTCTAAGGCTACTATTAAAAGGACAAAACTTATTTGGAACATAATTTTTTTGATTTATTATATCACTAATTTAATTATATGCTGCTCCATTTGCAGTTTCAGAGTAAGAAATAACATGAAAGGGGATAAGAGTAAATTTAGAATTAGCTAACTGACTAAAAATATGGAAGTATTTTTGCCAGTATTGACTTTAAACATTAGTATGCAAGTAAACCTGGCCAGCATAAAACATATATATGTGATATATACTAATTATGAAGCTTAAGGATTTACAAAGATTTTAATTTCCATGTCATTTGTAAACCTTGTAATTAGCATATTTACAAAGAGTAGATTGCACCATAGGTAATATCAGAACTCTATCTTTAACACATATAATTAAATAAATTTCAAAAACTGAAGTCACATATTAGTGAAGAAAAATCCCAATATTTAAATTCTATAGCTAAAGGTTCACAACTTAAAACTGTACATGATAAAGTTTTATCATCTCAAAATATAAAATAAAACCACTTTTTCTCATATTTAGGTCTCTACTCAGCCTCATTTTTTTCTAAATGCCTCTTTAGAAGATGAAAGAGTATACCTTGATTTCCCAAAAGAAATTAACTCTTTAAAACTGTCCATCAACTAATAAAACCATCAATTTAATTACTTTTCTCATTCTTGAGAATATAAAATGATCTAATATATAACCAGTATTATGACAAGTGCCTAATAAACTTATAATGATTTGACATTAGGGCTAAATTTTCATTGTAAATAGAAGAAAGTTTTATGACTTGGGGATTTTCTAATCCCCAGGCATATTGATGCAAAATAACTCATATAAAAACACTTTGATCCTTGCTGTTTTCTAATTATAACTTTAGGTACTAGATACTAAAAGCACAAATAGATGAGAACATTATTGACATTTAACAAGAAGCAATGACTCCATATTGATTGTATTTTTACACCTTTTAAAACTAACTTTATATAAATAATTTGCACATGCATATATAAGACAAACATGATGGTGAGCTTTTAAATGTACTATACTGATGTAAAATCAGCATAAGTCAAACTACTTTCTCATAAATCCTACATCCATACCCTTGCATATGTCAAGAAAAGCTCTGCTCTAAAGAAAACATACCTTTTAAAATATTTTTCACTTTCAATAATTGAATGAATCTTTATTTTACATTTTATCAATATAAGAAAGCTGAACTTTAAAAAGTCAAAATAAAAACTTACAATTTTCTTTATCTACTTACATTTGAGAAAATAAATTTCTGTATATTTCATTTTTTAAAAGGCATTTAATGTAGTTTTTTTACAATGTCCTTGTAACTACACAGCATGTTCCCAGGAAATTAAAAGAGAAACAGATAATCCAATATCCTGTCTTGGCAGGAGATTACAGAGGACACTTCTAGGGAAGTAGACAGCTACATAGACCTTCCCCTCAGGATACTATGCAGATGACTCAGCCAGAAAGTTTTATTTGACCCTGTTATACCTTAAAAGATTTACTTAAATATAGAAGCCGGCATTGAAATGTCTAAAATTGATTACACATTTTGTGTCAAGCCTATCAGTAATCAAACTAATTGCTTCAAACCTCAGAATATCTATTCCCATTCCCAGACCAAGAGCACCTTCAAACCTTGAATGAAGATCACCTAAGGAATTTGTAAATGTCCAGTTCTAGTCAGTGACATTTATGTTTTCATTTTTTCCCAATTATCTTCCATTCTGAAGTTGGACTCAAAATGGCAATCAAAAATTATTCTCAAAGTAACTGATATATTTGTTTCCAACAACCCATTTGTGTTCTGTAGACACTCTCGAATCAGATGTGCTGAGTGTTAGCACGTTTGTCACAATCTTCCAGCCCAGCGTGCCCCACTGGAGCACACTAAACCCTCTTCAAATGCCACCACGTCTTACCCTGTTTGTTCACCCTTTACAGCTGTCTTCATCTAAATTTTAAGTGACTGTGAGTAATTTTTTACATTGAACGATGTGATATTTAAATGCACGGAGGCATTCTGAGTCGGATACCAGAACCAAGAACAGGAAATCAACAGGAAACTGGGTGCAGCGGGAATACAGTTTGAAGTTCGCATGACAGTATGTGTTTTTTACTTTTGACAAGTAAAGCATGATAATAAAAAATGATAAGGGAGGAGAGTGGAAGGGAAAGTCTGTGAGAATATGCTGCTATCTTTGCAACTATCTGTAAAACTAGAATCATTGCAAAATAAATGGTTTCTCTAAAAAATCAGTGGTATATTTTTCAAAGCAGCTTCAATTGATTAACACCAGGGATACGGAAGATGGAAATTTCAGAGTTTACGATGGTAGTGCAGAGAGGTGGTTGTGTGAGTCCTTCTGCTTTACCTCCGAGAAGCAGCTGCCACTTTCTGCCTTTGCATAAGGGTTGGAGATGAAGGAAATTGCATTACTTTGCATGGCATCTGGTCAGGCAATGTCATGATCTCAGATTTGCTTTCCAGAAAGATGAAACTTATTTCTTTACGGGGTGTGGACTTCAACAAGCCAAAGAGGATGTTAGGTAAGCCATGTAGGGGTTGTCACAGAAATGTCAGGCAGAAGCTGTGCGCAGCTGGGGACATTCAAGAGAAAGAAAAGTGTAGAATACGAGAAACAGGAAAGTAACATATGGTGAGAGGGGAAGAGTTAAAAATAATTCAGAATTGTTGTTTCAGTCAATGAGTAGATGACAGAAAAAAAAATGACTGAAAATGAAGTTCCTGAATGTGTCATGTGGATGCAGAGCAAAAAGAGGAGGAGCACTGGGAGGGTGATGTGTGTGGAGATTAAATAGTAAGGTAAGAATCAGGCACTCAAGAGGAGGGGCTGAGCTACAGAAGATCTTCCGCTTTAAGGTGCTATGGGTATGTTTCATAAAAATCAAGTAAATTATTACTGAGATAGCCTAAATGAAAAGACAGATTCAGAAGAGAAAAAGATGACATTCTACATCATAAAAGCACACATCCTAGAGATTATTTGTCAGTTTGAGAAATGTGTATTACTAGGCTAAGGAATTTATTTTTTAAATGAACTTGCAATAAAAAACAATAAATATTGCTAAAAATATTTCCAGATGTAAATGTTTTGATCATTCTCCATTGTTCATAATTAAGAAGTACAATTGAGAAAGAAAAGCAAATGCATAGGTAAATTTGGAAAGAAATTATACCCATGTAATACCTTCTAAGTGTTCCCACAGATACATTTATACAGTATTTCTCTATAGTAATAGTGTTAAAATGTCAGAATAAAGTTTTCTATAATATTGAAAAATTAATGGGTTATATAACCAATGTTTACCTAAGGTTTAATTTTGGTGAAAATGAGGCTGGGAAAGTTCTAGAAAGATGACAAATTCTACAAAATATTTAACTAGTTTTCCTATTAGGTGAGTGTACACTTCAATTTGAGTATCACTTTACATTTGGGTCTGATAGTCCCCCTTCATTAAGTTTGTCTGTGAAGATTTATTTCACAGGAGGAAAAGGCATTAGTCGTTGCACTTTCTGAGATTTCATGTTGTGCTAGTCGTGGAATTGTGCTGAGAATTAGGAGCATGACTTGCTGTTCCCTTAGGAATAGTATTTCACCTCAATATGAGTTTCACATTGAGAAAATGGAAATAATGATTACATTGCATTCAGAAATCTGCTCATAAAAAATGGAAAGTATTCACAGGGGAATACATACATTGCAAAATTCTGACACTAAAAAAATCTTCATCTACAGGAAAAAAATATATTAGTTCCACTTACATTTATTAAACACTAATCTTTTCTAACTTACTTTACCATTGAAAAATAAGTTATATTACACCTTGTCAAAAGTAAGCATGTAATGTCTACCCCATACCAATAAATGTCTTACTTATGAGAAAATCATTCAGAAGCTGAACTAAAATAATTCAAAACTGGTATATCTAGTAGTAGCCTAAGAAGGTGAAACATTTCAAGTTATGAGAAACAGTTTGATGGTAGTTAACAAGATAAAATGTGGCCTTTTCTCTGTGTCTTTAATTTGCATTATTGCTAGGAATGAAGATGGCTAGTGTGAATATCTTACTATTCAAACTTCAAATAGTATTTTGACAACAAGATAATTTTGCTATAACTTCAATCAGACAAATCCTGCAGGAAAAATATGAATTCTTTAAAATTAGTTTGTGGAAAAGGAGTAATACTTTATAATTATTTATTACATTTTGGGGGTAAAATATGATTATTTTATATTAATAAATAACTAACAATCAAAAGCTATGAATCCTGCAGATATTACAATTTAAATATAAAGAATATGGAATGATTGCTTCCTACATTGTCTGAAATATCTTTGTGGTACTAGAATGGGAAAATGCTATCATGACTAATGATATTCTTTCTATCTTATATCTTTGGATGGAATAAAAGTAATTTTAAAATGTTTTAAATGATTATGAGGTAAACAGCCAAGTTTTATCTAGTGTTGCTGAACTTGATAAAGACAAAGCCAAATTAGACTCACTTTAAATCATTTTTTAAAAATATATTCCAATTTTAATTCTTAAACTTAACAGTTCTATCACCTAAGTGAGTTACTTTCCAAATAGGGAGAAATACAGATGTTTGCCTCAAAGTTATTTTAATGACTGTGAAATAAGATAAGAAATGATTTTATAAATTTAATATACTAAATAGATGTGTGTATTTCTTACATTTAGGACAATATTGCCTCATTAAAATGAAAGAGGTTGTCTTAACTTTTGTTATAAATTCCAGGTAAATGGCAATGTAAAACAAAACACAAAATAAAATAAAATTTCCCAACTTTAACATATTAATGGTGCAATCCTAATGAAATTAGCCCTAATATCATATGCAATATGCACTAATTCACTCTGTACTCATAATATGCACAACTGTTTTCAAACACATTATATGTAAGCTTCAGAGGTAGTATCAAATACACTTATTTATACATAAGTTGAGAAGGGTATGAGTTATACAAACCCCTCATTCATGGCATCTAAATAATGACAGCAAATCAATGTATATATCTGCATAATTCCAATATGTTGGGCACTGAAGTCAAAAGAGCTCTCTAACACCCTCTAGCACATACCAAGCTCTAACCCCTTGTTTCACAGTGAGGAAAAGGACAGTAGAAGAAGCACATTTTTCTTCTGATGAAATGTCTTTAAAATCCCTGTTTCTAAAGAAGTCAATCATCTCTTTTGAAAATTAAAAAAGAAATCTGAAGATACATATACTTCTCAATGTACATTAAATAACAGGCCAATTGTTAAACTTTTTCAATTAATAAGCCTGAGATGCTAAAAGCTGGTCGAACAGCATGGGGCCTTAATAAGGGAGGATGACCAAGGGCCAAAGCACAATTAAATTGGAAAGGAAATAAATGCAGCATGAAATGAGCAGAGTTGGGGAAAATGACAGGACTACTACAAACAGGAGTAGTGACAACAAAACTTTCTCAGCACAAGCAAGTTGTTAAGTGCCCAGGTTATACAAATGCAAGAAAGCAGAAATTCAAAAGAAATATAATAATGCTGAATACAAAAAATGTATAGAATAAAATTCCTCAGTTTTTAAATGGAAAGAAAAAGCATTCTTACAAGGATTGCCATCTGGAAAGAAAAATCCTATTAAATAATTAACTGAGCACTAGATAGAGAAAGTTGTTACATTCTATTATATGCATAAAATGATGATATGAGGAAAAATTATCTCAGCCAAACACAGAATCTAACTTCAGCATCTGTAGCAATTTAACTACATAAAGAATTAAAAATAATAAACATATCATAAAGAATTTACAGTTCTGTAAGAACTGCTTAATCACTAATAAGATTTCTTTACTTAGGTAGTAAAATCCAAATAATTGATAGTGTGATCTATCTGTACCCTAACTACAAAGTGAATACAGTATTTTCAGTTTTTAAAAGGAGAGCATAGGCAATGACACAGGCATGTTGAAATTCTACTAACTTCATTTGCAAGATTGACTTAATAAGATGGAATGTGTAGGATTTAGAGATATGAGAGATAACTTCACCACAGATGGTTATCATTTAATTGAGATTAAGTTGATTTATTAGCAGTAATTTAAATGTTTAGTAATTGCATGAATATGCTTCATTGTTTTATAAAACTCTTATGCTATATTATTTTATGAATCAAAATTACATATTTTTAAAATAACAAAATCTCACTTTTTGAAAACGTTGAAGAAATAATTTATAATAAATAATAAGGTTATAATTTATATAAAATTATAATTATAATTCTTTGAAGAAATAATTTATAATAATAATAACAGGAAACTGGTAAATCATTACAAATGAGGATTTTTTACAATAAGTATCAAAAAGGAGCTCCAGTGGTGCAATCGGTTAGCGCGCAGTACTTATACAATAAGTATCAAAATGTAAATTGTATGTAAAATTTAGCTTAATAACTCCAATTCTAGGAATTTTTATGCTGTAATTATATATGTATAAAAATATATGCTCAGAACGATTTCCACTGAAGTTTTATAAACACTAGTGGAACGGGAAAACAAAGTTTAATAGAGGATGAAATAAATTATTCAATAACTTATCAAAGTTAGTGTTATAATAAATATATTTTCTGATTTAGGATTCAAGTCATATTAATATCTCATACTCTCTTATTACAATACCACTAAATCTAACTACAATATTTTGAAAAATGTTATACAATAGAGAATTACTTCTAATAGATCAACTTTTAAAATTCGAAGAACTGATTTTCTTTGGTTTTGTATTGTTTATTTTTAAATGGCAAAAAGAGATTCAGGGAAGTTAATCTCAGTGATGTAATTTTTTTACTTACTTGATCAAGTAAGTCACAAATGTAATATAATTCTTTCTGACTAAACATTTATTGCCTTAATATTGTCAGGTGTAACTGATTATAAATTAACAATGGCCTCTTGAAAGCAGTGAAAGTAAAACTTGACATCTAAAATATACAGAAATGACTCCACTGCATGCTGGTGAACCTTACACAGACTGAGTGCCCAAGCCGCAACCCAAGATCCACTTATTTATCACAAAGTGAAAACAATACAATTAAACCGGAATACTAAAGTTTTAGTTTAGGAAAAAAAAAAAAAAACTCAGACCTCAATATCTTTTATCTTAATGGAAGAACACAATAACATGTGTTTCCTAGGGTCACCACTACTGCACTAATAAAATTATAAAATATAAATACTTGTTCTTTATATTTTGAGATATATATTAACTTCATTATGAACATAGGATGAACATCATTCCATTGTTAACTTCACTTCTAAGGGCCATTACCCTGGGATTAACTAGATCTCTTATCTACAAAAAATGAATTTTGACTATTTCTTTTTATACCACATATTTCTGAAATGAATGAAATGTACAAAAGATTTTTAATTTAATTGTTGTTATTAAGAAAGAAGTATGTATACTGCAGGTTATATAAGAAAAATTGAACTATGTAACCCATTACTTTGAATTTAAAGGCATATTTGTAACAGGAAGTAAAGTATTAAGACAATTTTAAAGGTTCTATAAAGGAGAGAGATATTTCTCAAACGAGGTGTGTCATGCAATTAATGTAAAACTATCGGCAAATCTTTGGGCCGTTATCTCATTCCCTAATGCAAGAATATGAATTTTAAAAGAGGTCAGCGAAGACAGGAATGAGGAAACACACGGACCACACTCTAACATCACACATCTATATACACAGTGCACATTTATTTCCCTTTTCTGCATTATGAATACAAATCGGTAGATGAGCTGATGTGGACTGAATTGCACTGGGTTTGATAGGTTCTTACATACACTGATACCCAAATATATGTTTGATACAGGACTCAGCAATTGCAATCCTCCACATTTAATTCAAGTAAATAAAAAACATATATAAACACAAAAACCTGCACATGACTGTTCAGAGAAGTTTGTTTTTAATGAGTTAAAAACTGTTAAAAAAAAATTAAAGGGTTCCTCAAGGGATGAACCGTGAAATAGTCCTAGGCCATGCTAATAGAATACCACTCCTCAATAAACAGAAAAGGGCAATCCAGCACAGAACAAGATGGTGATATCTCACCAAATCATGTGGAGGAAAATAACAAAGTTCACTTACTATATGATGTCACTCATGTAACATTCTTGAGTGATAATATAATAAAAAAGATGAAAACAGATTCTCTACTTTGAGGCACTGAAGACAAGGCAGAAAACATTACAGTAAAAGCACAACACAAGGAGGATCTTTGAGGTGATGGAACAATTCTCTGTTTTGATTGCTATGGTGATTACATAAATCTATACAAGTGATAAAATGAAGAGGAATAGACACCGCTGTCATGTCAACTTGGTGGTTTGGTTACTGTAGTATAATCATGTATGATGTAAATCACTATGAAACACTAAGTGACAGGCACATGAGACCTTCTGTTCTAACATTATATCCTTCTACAAATAAAGAATTCTGAAAGTGTAAAAAGTAAAATAAACCACACTGTATGACTTCAAATGCAACTCAGAATTGAGTCATTAATCGTGGTCATAGAAAACGAACGTATGGTACACTCTTCAGGTCTGTATGTCTTTGCTAATCTAGTCCATATCTTTAGACAGTGTGCCTCTCTCCAGCAGTGGAGTAGAGACACATTTGGACCTCAGCTTCAATCCCACACCCAGCAGTCATTACTTTAAGAAGTTTACTAGTTGTGTAAGTATGAGTAAAAACTCTTAATGCATTTTATGAGCCTTCATTTATCCACATTAGATAGGAGTAAATAGTTATATAGTACTGTGCCAAAGATCAAAGGTAACTTATAAGGTGATTTTACCAATATTTGTCCATTTTAGTTTTAAAACTGGATTTGCCAATAATGGAATCAAATTTATTCCTTCACAGGAAAATAAGTATAATCTACACATATAACTGTTTCATACACCACCTGTCATGCATTTCTAATGTAGAAACTTTATCAAATAAAAACACCAGGTACCCCTGAGTTAAGGTGTACTATATGTAGGGGAATTTAAAAAAAAAAAAAAAAACCAGCATGAGACCAACAGATGCTGAACAGGGAGAAGAGGCTAACACAAAGAATGAACTGCAAAATTCCGAACAAATATTAGGAAATCATCTATGATATATGTGTGTATTTAACTTAGAAAGAAATTCCACAAAATAAAGAGCAAAATATAGGTGAAATCAGAGTGTATTTACAAAAGAATACATCCTCTCCTCTGTGTGTCATTCTTCCCATTTCTTGGCTTTCACCTAGCAGGACTGTGTTGACACCAGAGAAGCATTTCCTTTAAAATAAATCATAATGTGTTTCACTTACAGCATTACCACGCTTGAAACTTTGCCTAATGATTTACAAAAATTCCCATTTCTCAGATTTCATGTTTTCTTCCAATTAAGTACTTATTATCTTATTTACTCCTACAAATAACAATAGTGAACTAGGATTCTGAATGAATCAGTGTATCACATTATTTTTAGAGAGGAAACACTGCTCTGAAAACATGAATTAGTATCATAGGTCATCAGGTACTACTTGATACTTCTTTCCAACTTCTGATGAATCATAATACCATCACAAGAAAAGATGGAGATAATTTGATATTTTAAATTATATACAGAGAAACATTGATTTGGGAGATCACATAAAGCTGTGATGAATTCTTATTCTACCACTTAAACTAAATGACTTTTGGAAAGAGGGAACTAATTTGCATCATGTTTTTTCATATATATACTAAAAAGTCTGATAAATCATAAAATAATTATATTAGAAGCTTTATCTAAAGAACATATTCACTGTCTTGCACACAATAGTAGATTAATAGCAACAGTCATCCGTAATAATTTAACTTATAAATCTGTTTTTTTGTTGCTACTTACACCATTTTAACGCGGATATGGCCTTACATTTGCACATATTAGCTTCCTAACACTCATTTTCATTTCTTCTTTTTAAAAGTTTTCAGTCTTACAGTGCAGAGGATTATGGCGTCAGCACTGAGTGTACAAACCATACATATCCTCAGCTCAGATGAGAGACAAACACAGGGAGCTTCAGTAG
The DNA here is from genome assembly GCA_004026965.1 of Petromus typicus. Classification (NCBI taxonomy): domain Eukaryota; kingdom Metazoa; phylum Chordata; class Mammalia; order Rodentia; family Petromuridae; genus Petromus; species Petromus typicus. The sequence goes on from PVIR01013705.1 coordinate 12,663, forward strand.
GAACCAGCGGGTACAATCCCAGTGCTACCAACTGAAGGCTATCTCTAACCTGGTTATTTTGAGAAACTTTACTAAGAGCTTCTAAGAAAAGTCAACTTTTAAACTATGTCTTAGAAATTTATCATCGAACCAAAAATGAACAGAGAATTTACAAGCCCTTTCGTTAATAAGAATGACACACCTCAGAAAATTAATACTAGAAATTTCATTTGACCCTGCTATTTTTTCCTCTGGTTATCTTCCCAAAAGATTAAAGGCTTCACATTTCAGTGATACATGTATGTCCATGATTACAGCACCACAATTCAAGGTAGCTAAATCTAGGAAGCATTCTATATGTCCATCAACAGAGAGTAAATAAATAATATATGTTACTTATGCACCATGGAGTTGTAAAGAAAGACAACTTTAGGTTATTTGTAAGAAAATACATGCACCTTAAGACCATAATGTAAAGTGAAATATGTCAGACACACAAGGTTCAGTATTGCATACTTTCTCTTGTATAAGAAACTCAAAATATAAATAAAGAACAACGTAAAACAGATAGTATGAGTAGAATGCAAAAGGATCTTCTTTCTCAAATGCAAAAGGAAGGATGAAAGGGGGGAAGGGAGAGAAAAGGGATGTAAAAGCAATGAAGATGTATTATGCATGTCAACCAAATCCACACAAGAAAGTAAATATCATGTGTTGTAAACATGCGCTAAAAAGTAAAGAAAAATAACAGAGCGATTATGGAGTAGAAATAGATACAGTACTATCAGTGACTATCAGAAACTCAGTATGTTCAAGGTGACAAATAAGAAGATAAGTGTTTTAGAGAAATAGTTCACATACTACAATGCTAAGGATTCTGGGATCCCTGGACGAGTAATAGAAAATGAGAAATTTTCTTCTGGTGGTTTTTCAGGAGAGTATATTCATTGTAATTTTATCTATATTAACAACTTGGATAACATCCTTCCATGGAAAGCATATTCTCTAAAAACCAATTGATTGAAAATTAATGCATGTTTGACATTTCTGAATTTCCTGTAGTCAGTCTATAAGTCAGGCCTAAGCACCCCTAACCAGAAGATTAAAAGCCTTAAGAAGTCAAAGAATGATAAATTCAATGAGAAACTTGCTACTGTCTGATTCCCGGCAGTGCACTTATTTGATGACTTCCTGCCTTCTTTATAATGCTGAAAAGAGAGCTCTTTCAGCAATAATCTACAAATTAAAAGAAACCCATTCAACCTGTCAAAAAGTTAAATGATTGAATATTGCTAAGTATCACACCAGATTTTTCGTGAATACTTAGAAGAGAGTGAATACTTTTAATTGCCTTCTACCTTCTTCCTTCCAGAAAAATAAATTGTAAGTTTACAGGTAAAAAAATGAAACAAAAAACTTACTATATATAGAGAGCAATATCTGGTTATAAATGAAAATAATGTTATTATGTGTCAAAGCATGACAGTGATTGATGAAAATTTGATTTGCCTTTATTTTCTTTTTCCATTCAGGATTATAAGTAGGATTCTACAAATTATCTGCAGTTGAAATTTGCACCTAGGTGAAGCAACAAATATCATAGTTTAAAAAATCTATTCTAGTAATATATAATAAAAGAAATAGAGCTCTCTCCTCATAAAATAGCAAAAGATAGTGGAAGATGTCCTTCATGTGTATTTGGGTGGCATCATGCATTTGTCTAGACATAGCCTGAATTTGTGTCAGTTTTATAGAGAAATGATAAAAAATATAAGGAGAACCAGATCACCTTCTCCCTCTTGAACATTTTTAATGTTACACTGTAGAGAGTTATTTGGCTCAGTTTGGCAAAAAACAGTTCTACTACTCAAGCCAGCTGTGCTGATGCACACCAGTAATCCCAGCTCTCCAGTGGCTGAAGCAGGTGGATACCTTCAGGTTGGAGGACAGCCTCGACTACACAGTGAGTTCAGTGCCAGCCTGGTCTAACTGCAGAGTGAGACCCTAGCTCAAAAAATGAAATGAAAAGTTAGCATAGAAGAGCTGAGCAGATGCTATGCATATAAAATGGCAATGTAGAAATTAGAAATATGGAGAAAACATCAATCAAATGACTATCACTGTTGTTAGACTATTCAGCTTTAGTAGAGAAAATTGGCAAGGGATCACTTAAGAGCAAATACTATAAAGACTAGGATATTATGATGGAGAATTCATGCTGATGAATTTTTCAATCTTCCCCTGAAAAGAATCTGATGGTATTAAAACTTGGATCATATTTACGTGTGTGTGTGTGTGTGTGTGTGTGTGTGTGTGTGTGTGTGTGTGTGTATGTCGAGGAGTGAGCCCAGGACTTACACATACTAGGCAAATCTTTTACTACTGAACTACTATATCCATGCACTGCTTTTAAGATAGAATCTTGCTAAATTGTGCTGAATTTGTTATAATCTTGTCTCATCATCCTTGAAAAGCTGTAGGATGTGCCTGGCCTTGTAATACTCATAAATTTACTTATTTATATCAGGCTACCCAAATTTAATTTTAACAAGATCATTAGGTACATGAATACATTAAAATGTAAAATATTATTTAATTTTTAAAACATAAAACTATTTTATTTACACCAGGAATATTAAGCTTCTAAATTTTTTAATTGAGATAGAAGATTTTGATGTTACTGAGTTAGTATCCTAAAAAAACATAAAGTATACTTAGGACATACAGTCATGAGGTACAACTAGAATATAATATAACTGATATGTCAACATATTTACTAAGAATTATATATCCAAATAAGCATCGAATTTCCAAGCAGCCACTTACAGAGATCAGACACATTTCAGTGGTGTTGCCATTGCTAAAATGATTTCAAATTTCTCCTTCAGAATTGCTCTCAGAAATAATTTATGAAGCATACAAGACACAGGCTCATTGCTTTATAAATTGCATCTCATATAAAAGTAACTTGAGGCAAAGCAGAATTGAGAAAATATAATTCACTTGTCTTTTGTTTATAAAAAGAAATTTAAATATTAAATTATTTAGATCCCAAATAAACTGCTTATATAACCCTATTATATAAATCTCTGCAGACAATTGTAAAAATACAATTAATCCTTTCTTTCACTTTGTAATTGGAATAGGAACATAATATGACTAACGATTAGTACAGTTGTGATGAGAATTGTCTTGCTCATCTAAATTCATTCCTGCTGGTCTTCTTTGTTTTCATTCTTCACATTAACAAACTCCACATTTTACAAAATATCACTTTTTTTCTTTACTTCTTTGTATCATTTGATAGCTTTACCACTGCTTCCTTTCACCAAAATGCTGTGAACAAGGTTCTTATAAGAAGTTCTCAGGTCCAGGGATTTAGCTCAGTGGTTCCAGTGCCTGTCTTGAAAGCGCAAGGACCCAGGTTCGATCCCCCAGTAAGCACATACAATACTGGGCGTGGAGACTCACACCCGGCAGCAACCAGTACCACATACCACATACCACAGTGCCGGGCGTGGTGGCTCACGCCTGTCATCCCAGCACTCGGGAGGCAGAGGCAGGAGGACTGCTGAGATGTGAGTTGGAGGCTGAGCTCAGGGCAGCCTGCACTACAAAGTGAGACCGTCTTAAAAAAAAAAAACAGAAGTTTTCTTCACTCCTTTAATATCTTTGATTTTCACTGACATCAGACTAAAACTTAGCCCCTAGTTCACTTCCCCTTTTTATTCTTAAAACTTAAGTGTTACTATTCAGTATGTAATAGTTAGTTCTTCCAGTATTTCTCTTCTTTTATTTCCTTTGTGAAATTAAATCTAACAGATGTAACTATCATCATCTCTAAAACAGCAGTACCATTCAGTACAAACCCTGCCCCACCCGTAGTGACACCTCGGTTTATGGATGTCCATCCCTTCATGATTCTAGAAAAGATGGCCACGTTCATGTCATGGCTGCAGTATTTTGATCACTCAATGCAGATCTCACTAACAAAAGCAAAGGTTTACCAAACGCTTCTGTTTTCAAACCAAACTGTTTGCAAACAAAAGCATTCATGAACTGAGTCACCACTGCATTTTCTAGTTATATACCTCAACAAGGCCTCTTTGAGTCCTAGTTTCCTCATCTGTGAAAGGAACATAAAAATACTCTCTAACTGAAAGCAATATACAAAGAGATGACATCTGGGGAGTTTCTAATGCACACATTCAATGTATTTTAGTTCAGGTGCACAATTATTTTAACTGTTTTTCCAAATCATTCCTGTCATACTCACTTGGATGACACACAACACACTTAGAATACTTTACATTGCATTTCTCATGAGGAATTGGTACACATGCATAACACTCCTTACTTCTTTTATTCATGCCCTTCCACTTTACCTCCATACCCCTCCTTCCATTTCTTGGTCCTCATCCAAGACATACCTTGTGATAGTTCAGCTTGCATATCTGATTTATTTCACTTAACACTGGGCATCCACTGTCTTACAAATGACTCAAGTTAATCCTTCCTTATGGCAGAGCGGTACCTTTTTGTGTGTAAATGCCACATTTTCTTTATTTATACTTCTATTTAAGGACATATATGCAGCTTTCAATATTTAAATGTTAGGGTTGGTGCTGCTGCTATTAGGAATATAAGTGCACTCAAAAATAAACATTTTGTAGCAGTTCCATCTAATTAAATGTTATACTTTTAAATTATGGAAGTACTAGAATTAAATTCTTATTGTCTTTTTGTCACTCATTGTGTATGCAAGTGTAAACAGAAGTAGTTTTTTATGCTCATGCAGAGGTTTCACACAGATGTAAGACCAATTTATTATCCTATAAAAATACTGTGATTTCTGACAGGAAAGCTAATGAAAATTGTCTAAACATTTTGTGTATCTCCAAACTTTCTTTTACATATTTAGCTCCCCAGCTCTGCTTTCCTTTGCTTCTGCCATGATCATAAGTAAAAACAGTATTTTGGGCTCCTGGATTTAAAACCTATTGCTGTGTGTGTGTGTGTGTGTGTGTGTGTGTGTGTGTGTGTGTGTGTGTGTGTGTGTGCGCGCGCGTGTGTGTGTGTGCGTGCTCCCCCCACCTTGCTTTCTTGTCTATCCCTCTACAAGCACCTTTGCCTGACCCTTGACTTCTGATGCTGAAATCAATGCACTTTACAGTTTTTAGCTTTCATAAATTTTTGTTAAAATTTCAAAAGCAAAGAATTATTACTTTCTAAAGGCTGAAACTGACTAAAGAGAGGTTCCCCAAACTATAGTAACTAAATATAAGTATGTGGCTTATAATTTGTGTTATTTATTTAATCCATAAGAAGAATTGCACAATTATCTTAACCAGATTTCATGAATATTAAATAATTAGAATGAAATAGACCAAAAATATATAAGTAGCATTATATCAGACTTAGTGTATCTTCCCTTAAGTTCACAGCATAATCTTGCGAGAGGAGTTCTATCTCCATTTCAGTAACAAAGGAGCTCCATGAAGTCAAGGGTACTATCCCAGGAGGAAGGAGCTTTCCTACTTACTTATGAATCCTTTGCTTTGGTCTGAAAATTTATGCCTATTTTATTGCAGTTACCCTCTTCTAAGAATACTCTTAAAGACTAGAGTTCCCTAGATGTATTAGATTCCTACTGCTGGGGCAATAAGCTACTACAGACTAGTAACTTAAAAACAACATAAATTTATGAGCTTAGAGTCCTGGAGGCCAGAATCTAAATTCAATCTCATAGGGTTAAATCAAAGTGCCAGGAGAGGCATTTTCTCCGGGAGGTTCTATGGAGAAAACTGCACCATGTTTTCCGGCCTTCTCTGCTCTGGGCCCCTTCAGCATCTCTTCACATTCGTGCTTCCGTTCTCAGAAACCCTGCTCCTCACTTTAATCATCCTGCCACTCTCTCAAACGATTGCTAAATCCAACAGAATAAGCTAGGATCCTCAGCACCCCCATGCTATGCAAAACAATATGTTCACATTTATCAAGCATTAGGGTATAGGCATGTTGAGGGGAGCCAGTATTCATCCTTTCCAACTGAGAAACAGCTCGGACAATGGAACCTGAATACCCTTGAACAAAAAGCTGATTATATTCAGATGCCTCAGTAATGTTTATAGCTGATGATCTTTTATCAGGATGTACTGAACACTATCAAGAAATCATATAACCTCAAGACTTTTTAAAATTTTATTTCTCACCTCATTACTGTATCATGGAACTATTTTATAAGAAAACATGTGATTCTTATTTTTTCCTCACCAATGCAAAGAAGCTTGAAAGAAATAGAAATGCCACCAGAAACAAATATTAACTATGACTTGTAGAAGGATGTATGAAAAAGGACATGCTTGCAACTGCATCGATCTCAAAATAAAAATGTAAATGGGTGTTTTAGTTTTCACAGAAAATAAGACAATATATGTATTCTTAAAAACAGCGTGCTTTACCAAGAGGATCTTTAAATTTTGACATTTTCCTAAATGTAGTGTTCTCAAGCACATACAAGGTATTATAAAATTAGTACCTCATTATCCTTCTCAGCAAAGCAAAAATGTATGTGCTTAAAGATTCACTTTATGCATTTTGGAGAAGATCACATACTGACGCCTGGATTCCAGTTGAGCCAACTGATGACGCCCCTTCTCAGTGAGACACTAACGTTGTAGGTCAGCTCTTCTCCTTCCATCAGTCTCATTAGTCTGGGGTAATTTACATACTGGGCATTTCTATAAAGCAAATAAATGAGGAATCGTCTATGCAAACGCAGAAAGAGGCAGATTTTCTGTCACCTTCTGATTCCTTTCCTGCACTTTGAAAATCAGCAAGAACTTCAAGAATATTTAATTTACTTGAAGATCATAATTATAAACTAATGGTATTTTACTACCATCATAAGTATTATTATGTCAAACATCAGCAATGAATCAAGAAATGTTGATGATAAATTCAGTTAAAAGTAATAGAATTATCCATGTTAAAAATGCATGCAGTGTAAATAAAACTATAATACTTGTGCTAAAACATTTTAGTTCATGAGTAACATTTCTAAAATACTTAAATATTGTACTGTTAAATATAAATATACTGTATTAAAAATTGAGCCTTTCCTATGCCTTCTTAATAACCAAAGTTTTTTTAAATGACCTTTTATACAGATTAAAGACATAAAGATGAATATTAAAAATATTTTTAAAAATGTATATAGAAAAAAAAAATGTATATAGAAGTGAACATCATGTAAATAGCAGTTGTTCTATAAATGTATGTATATAAACATTAGCCACTAAAATTTCTAATTGAATATAATTTGTCTACATCTGGTATACCAAACTCAGGGAAATGTCACATTGATTCAAAGATTTGTTATTTAGCAGTGTAAGTGTTTTGACCAGTGAAAAGTTAACAATGAAATGAGGAAAGCTGAGAGTAGCACGATTTAAAGAAGGCAGATTTGTAACTCTGGGGACAGGTATTTGCATACTAATTGTAATGTTCCTGCTGTCACAGTACCTTCAGCTTGAAGATCAGTCAGAGAGAGAAATTCGCCATCATCTGTGACAGGCAGAGAGAGGAACGAAAAATGCCAGTGAAGTAAGTTGCTGTCTAAAGCTATTTTTATCTTAGAAGATGAACAAATTAAACATTTGAGTCTTCATTACTCTAGATGTTTTGTTTTCTTCATGTGTGATAAATATGCTAATTGTTGCCTTTTTTTCCTGATTTTTTTCTCCTCAGTTGATTTCTTCTTTTCTAAAATATGACCATTTATGGATTATTTTTGCAGCGCATTCATTCCTACTAAACAGAATGGTGATAAAGTAGAAAAACACCACTGAACTCTTTTTAAAATGATTTTTAAAATTATGAAATGAATTGGAGAACTGAAGTATAAATGATCCCTGCAAAAATTATTAATAGGCTGACACTTATTGGGAAACTTTTATATTGGTTCAGTGCTGGGGAAGGAAGCAGCTGTCGCCTCCTTGGGCACATGGGCTCCTTGCTTGAATTTTCCATTCTCCAGCACACTGCTAATTGAGTGCGAACAGCTAAGTTGTTGGAGTCCACATTTTTTTAATGCAATACAACTGGTTCTAGCTGGCACAATTAGCAAGATAACTGGTAGCTTTCACACAGCTCCCATCTGGCCTGGCTCTTCTCTGGACATATAATCTGGGTACTGCTGGCCTTGATGGCATGTGCTTAATGAAGAAAACAGAAAGGAAATCAGCCAAAACCCCATGAAATACTAAGTGCAATTTCTGCCCCAGATTCAGAGTAATTTTCATAGTAAATCAGACACAAAAGTTGTTCTGATTATGCATCAGAATTTTAAAGGAAACACACACACAAACAAATGAGAAGAGCCAGTAAAAGATGTTAATGTTATAACTGAAGTCCAAATAAAATGAAAATAATGTGTCAGTGGTCCATAAATACAGTAACATTAATAAAGCACCATAATAATGTAACACCCAAGGAAAAAATTAACCAACATTACAGTTTTAAATCAGGCACTTTCTTTTTCTTCAAACATTTATTCAATAACTTTTTACTGACATTTCTATAGTTGCACTTTTGAAACACAAAACTGTATTTCCTGATCACAACCAATTTAATAAATGTTCTATTTTTGTTTGAAAATGTGTAAGTTTAAATCATGTCTATTTACATTTTCCATTGAGTAGATAATGGCCACAGCTATTACACTCAGCAAATATTTAGGTGCAGTGTGACAACACTCCACTGCAGGAAAGTTGTTTTGAAGGTTTTTATTACTTATACAAACTGATTTAATCATCATAGGAAAAGATATAAGGACAGAATAGCCGACACATTTGTGATGGAATTCTACCTGGACTCATTACTACTTGTAGGGTATTTTACTAGTTAGTAGCATATCTGAGAACTTGCACTCATTAGTAATATGGGAAAAAAGCATACTAGTATTTTCAGGAGTAAATGAAGTAAACTCTTGACATGCTTAGCACAATATGTTGTAAATATTAAATATATTCTTGTGCATTTTATTGCTATGACAATATCATTCTTGTTCATGAAGACCAATAATTTATTTTTTCATAGATCTGCAAATATATAAGAAATTCAAGTTTTGAAAAAGAAAATGTGAATAAACATTTTTTTCTTAAAGTATTTATATGCATCACAATTTGTGAAAAATAAATACTGTATTACCATCACAACATATCACATCTTCAAAATTAAAACTTCTGAGTAAGAAGGGAGATTAGAACATACTACACTGCGTACACTCTGGGCATTGTCACATACCCGCAGGAGTGTCTCCAGAAATTAAGCATTTTCACATTAATAGTAAGGTGGGCATTTTGTGGGCCTTAATTAATACTAGAATATCCTAACACTAGAATATCCTCTAATTCATTGTTTGTATATATATAATGTTATATTAGTAGTAGTATATCTCCGTAGTTAAAAATATTAACTTTTACTTTATCTTTGTTTCTATGCCATTTCCAAGACTTTGCTTTCTTTTTTCCAGTTTTACATTAATAAAGACAATGACAATGGCTATATATTTGAGCACTCCTACGAAGTATTCTATACACTCCAAAAGGTCTTCATGGAATTTTTCTTGGATTTAGCATAACAGAAAGCTGGCTCGTTCAAAAGGCCATTCCTTGCCCTCATGCCCCCTCCATTAACCTGAACAAGTTGAGGTCTGTAGTGATCTGTTGATGATAAAAATGGTCATCAATTCTCTCAGTTCTCCCAATGCCTCTAACTCTTAAAGCTCATATAGTGTAGCCAGCCCTTTCAATAATCTTCCTCTCACTTCAGTCGTATCATCAAAGCTATTGTCTCTCTTCTAGTGAAGGTTTAATAGCTATCGTTACGTAATGTTTGATCATCCAATTGTTATTATGTTCAATGTATAGTTCTTGGATCAGATAATGTTTTCACTGCTAGAAAAATAAAATTAATTCCTGACATTTGAGAAATTATATATATATACATATATATATACACACATATATGTATGTATATATGTATACATATATACACATATATGTATGTATATATGTATATATATACACATACATATGAAAAATCTTTGGTTGGATTTGCCTAGATTCCATTTCTCAGCGTTTACTCAGAATGGCTGCTCCTCATTCAAAATGGATGCATGGCGTAGCCAGGGTCTTCTTTTGCTACACATTACTATATGTTCTGCAGGTACTGAGTTACTTTTTCTTTGAATACCTTGGTAGCCACCAAACTACTACAGTCTAAAAATATGGTCACTTCAAGTGACCCTATGAATACAGTTTCTACAAAGCTTACTATCTGAGCCATATAAAATATGCTGTATTCTTATTTAAGTTACAGCTTCCACAGTGCGCAAAAGCTTTTCAATGGAAAATTACATCTAGGATTTAGTCTCACCCTCCACTTATGAAAGATGGAGACTGAATAAATTGTTTAAACTGTCCATTTCAATGAACAGCCACTATTTCAAAATGGTTTTCTAGATAATCTTGTGTCTTCACAATTTACTAAGCTAAGGGAGAAAGGAAAGTCAATAGCCCATAACTGGGAAAGGAAATTTGAGATAAGATATGTCAGCAATGAAAAATAGCAAAATAAATTCCCAGTCACACAGTTCTCCTTATGTGTTCTCTCATTATTATCTGAAAAAAACCATACAACTAATATTGCACTGGAATAGAATAGTAAACTCTAATAAAAATTATATAAACTGCAGCAAATTACACTAAGGAATATGTATAAGAATAATTGCAGGGCCGGGGAGTTAGCTCAGTCGTTCCGGCGCCTGTCTTGCAAGCGCAAGGGCCCGGGTTCGATTCCCCAGTAACCACATAACAATACTGGGTGTGGAGACCCACACCCAGCAGCAACCAGTATCACATACCACAGTGCCGGGCGTGGTGGCTCACGCCTGTAATCCCAGCACTCGGGAGGCAGAAGCAGGAGGATTGTGATGTGAGTTTGACGCTGAGCTCAGGGCCAGCCTGAACCACAAAAGCGAGACCCTGTCTCAAAAATAAAAAAAGAATAATTGCATACTACCTTATTTAAATAGTTGCCTTGATGTGCAGTAAAAAATGTTATGTGGTGGCTAGATTTTAGATGATTTGTTGTATTACCATTTATTTTATATCATGTTATATAAATTTTAAATTGATCAACCCTTTCCAAAATAAAGATTTTTCATATGTCAGCTGCATAACACAACTTTTTTTTTTTTTTCTGGACAACAGATACTCTGTGTGGATTGAGGCTGATTGCATTGAGATTTTTATTTATTAAGAGGAATAATGTATGATTTATTTGCATTTCAGAAAGTTTATATCTTAAACCTGATTTATTATTTCTACATATATTCCCCAAAGTATACCTTCTTCAGAAGACTTAAGCTGATAAATCTTTTGACTGCTTTATAAAAGATATAACTGTGTCCAAATTTAAATAAGTCAGTGTATAATTAAAGCAAACCAGTCTAAAGAGAAATAAAATAAGTTTCAGAATTGGGTAAATATCTCTTGAATTGCTGTAATAAAATATTTTCAAAATCATCACATATTAGAAAACCTTTAAACTTGTAAAAGTTCTTTTAGATGAATAATTATAAAATAGGTACCTTTGTGTGCTGCAAAAATTTAAAAATAGTTAATTTGTAATCATTTCTTTCAGAACTTTTCAGGAATAGATCACATTAATGATGTATAAGTTAATAAAAATACATTATTGGTCAGAAAAAAATTCACTATTGTTCCATAAAGACATTATCTATTTAATGTCTTTATTAGAATTTGGAAATTTGCAAATACTACTGACACTGTTGGTGAGATAATTAGTTTGCTTATGTCAGATTATATCCAACTTCATTTGCTGCTGGTGCCAACAGTAATTTATAGATATTTTGCTACTTGTTCAATGGCATAAAAATTCAATACTATGGAACACTTCAATAAAGACATATAATTCAAATATTAGTATAGGTCAAAAAAGAAAAAGATCACAATGCTATTGTCAAGGGTAGATGTTGTTTCTACAGGTCACCAACCACAGAAGCAATGGCATGGTCTGAAAATATGGACACACTTTTAGCCAATCAAGGTAAGACCCAACTAATAATAGGTTTAATATATAGTAATTAAGTGTGAATGGTCTTAAAATGGCAGCCATAACTGAGTTTGCTCAATATCTTTATCAGAAACCTCCTAGCAACCATGTTTATTTAAAGGATAAAAGACTAAAGGGAATTATCTTGGGCCTAAAATAGGTATGAAAACCCCACACATTACAACACATTCACACGTTGATTCATGAACATTTCTGTTTGCAAACAATTTGGTTCACAAACAAAAGGATTCAGCAAAATTTTTCTTTTGTTCACAAACTGCACTGGGTGACAAGCACAACCACAGGGAACTTCTCTACATAAACAGAAACACAGCCATCATACCCCAAATCACAAAACAAACCAAGCTCATTAACTAAAGTATCACTGTGAAAGAAAAATTCCAAATAGCAGTGAGAAATTTCCATTGTTTTTACTTCACTATTATGTAACATCTCATAATAATTGTTTTCACTGGGTACAAATTGAAAGAAACATATAAAGTATCAAATGGTTAAAAATGTAAATACATCACTTATTTTTCAGGCCCTGAAAGCTAAAATAATAATATTTCAAATGAATTATTTTCATCCTTAGTGAGTTCAAAGACATATTTTAATGCAAATGTGTATACACACACACACATATATATATATATATATATATGTATGTACATATATATATATATGTTGTTTTCTTGTGTCTTGTTATTAAGTTGGTTCCCTAAGTAATTTTCTCAGTTATAAATAAAATGTTGTAGTCATTGATATGAAAGTTCTGAACAAAATAATCACAAAAATATCTACAACTTCTATTTGTATTATAAGTAATCTTTGAGACATTCTTATCCCTAGGAGGAGAAATGACACCATGGAAACATATACAGGGAATATTTATAGTGAAGTATTGTTCATAGTAGTCAAAAAAGTTCCAATTTTAATTGATAAAGTATCATAAAAGTTCTAGATATGATATAATTGAGTAAATTCTTCATAGTTGCTTTTTCCTATATAAAATAAGATTGAGTTAGATGAATTTAGGTACTCTGGATTTATTTCTTAAAGCATTATAAAATAATCTACACAACTTCCAGAATCCAACTAAAGATATATATTAAAAATGTTAAGAATGTGAAAACACATTTTAATAAATTTTCAATGATACTATATGTATTTTTTTCTTATGTTTACAGTCAATCGAACAGATGTGTTTGCTAACAGCCATGTACTTTCTTGTTTAAAAATCGTATTTGTTCAAGTATGTCTGCTAGTGATGACTTGGCGGGCTGTGGAACAGAGGGGTTCTGTACCAGGGCACCAGAAAACAAGGGCAGGAGGACTTGGAGAGGAAGACAAGTACTTCCAAACTCCTGCTTCTAAGATTTTATATGTAATACTCAGAACCATTATAGATTCACCTCAACAACTGTTGGACTTGGGTTGTATAACACCAAACAAATTTCAGTAGCATCCATGACTACTAATACTTTAAACAGCCAAAGGTTCACCAAGCTGCACTTTTATTTTTGTCAACTTGGGCATATAGCTCGCATGTACTGGGGAGAGGCCTTCATGAGTGTAGTTCTCACTGGCTATTGTTGATGTGTTGCCTGATAGAAACAACAGAGCCAATGGTTCTAACCAGTGCGTGGCCTTCAGATAATGATTTTAATTTTTTATAGTAATGTTATACCAAAATCATTTGGGATCTCTTGAACATTCAAATTCTATGTATAGAATTAAAAGTGGATCAATAACATAGTGTGTCCAGTGCAAGATAAGTAGGTTCTGTTTTGTTTGCTTCAGGTGCCTCTTTTGTTCTTTATGTACTAAAACAAATGAGGAAAAGGATACAGTGTCACTTAAACATAGTCTTTCAATAAAACTGGAGAGCAGAGGAAAATAATATGCTCTTGATTTCAAACTTTCCATCTCTCTGGGATGTATCTGGATAATCCTCCCAGGAAGAAAGGTTCACATCCCTTAATGACATGCCAACATAACACTGCCAGGGGTGAATCTACTACACAGAAATATTTCAGTACTATTGAGGGATACTTTATCCTTCACCTGAAATAATCTCCAGAATAGATGCTATTTAAACCTCTCAAGTGCATCATTGTTTGGACCACATTCAGGGAAAATTTTAATTGAATGCTACTAAGAGGATTCTTGTTACCTAAATTTGTGTCACAGACACTTCTTGGATGTATTTTTAAATGCAAGAAATGTGTAGTGAATTGAATTTTTATATAATGCTCACTTATTAATGACATCCACAATCTTCATTATTTCTACTGAGAATTTTAATTGGTCTCTGGAACCTTTTGTGATGACTATTTCAACATTACCTCAAACAATAAATAAGTTAGATCTATTTTAATAGTGCTTTTAGATATTTTAATCTTGCTTCAGATAATTATTTTCTATTTTCTCTTATTAAATGTCACCTTTTCTCCTTACCTGCAGCAAGCTATTAAAAAAAAAAACTGAGTTAAATCTGTGTTCACTGACTTTTGTATTTTCTTCTCCCTGGTCAATTTTCCTATCTCCTGTTTCTCCAAAAGAAAGTTCTCCCCGAGGTAGAAGTCTAATGGATTCACCTCTCAGGGAGCAGTCAGGGAGGAAATGCTTTGGACACATGCAAAGGCCTTCTGGGCAGGTGGAGGAGAAAACTATTCAGGTTTGGAAGGCAAATTTCTCTAGGTAGCAACAGATAAGATGCACATTTTCCTCCTCAGTGATGTACCACACAGCCTCACATGCATCAGATTTTTGCCATCAGAAGAATCCAAGCATAAAATTTTAACACATTGGTTTCATCTGGTCAACAGATGGACTCTGAATGTGATCTCTCTACCTGTTAACTAGAGATCCACTCTTAAGCACATTCAGCCTTAAATATTTAAGAAAAATCAACCCAATCAGGTAAGCTCAGATCATACCAAAGAGCAATATTTAAGGACACATTTTGATGGGTACAGCAGAAAAGAGTCTGAACAAATGTTCACAATTTAAATATCAATAGAAGTAGATAATTATGATGTATACTTGGGGAAAGAAGTTAGATGAATAGGAATCACAAATTACAAGTTCTGATCATAGTTATTAATTTTTAAGAAAAATAAATACCAGCTAAATTGCAACTAAGTGATATCCTTTGCAGTCAATAGTCTAAAGTTGCGAAAGAAGAATGTGCTCAGGACAATACCCCAAAACATAAGGAAAACATATGCACAGGTACCATGAAGGAGAATGGAAATGTTTTATGTAAGGAAACATTGCCTCATAGAATAAAAGGAAAAAAATGAGAATTAAATCATGCCATACACTGGTACAAAGTCTCAATGTGTGACTGTGATGTGTATATATAATGCACCAATAAAGGTTCAAATAAAAAATAAATAAAGAGGCCTGTCACCTAATAAAAAGGAAAATAAAGCTTCACTCCAAATTCTTGCCAGTTACTTTCCTAGTTTAAAAATCTTATTTATTCAATATATTTACCCCAAATCAACAAAGGCCAGCATGAACACTTTTATTTTAAACCCAGGCCAACACAATTTAACATTTCATATCAAATATGTTTCCTTAAAAATTCATAGCCAGAAAAATATTCTTACTTTGAAGTTAGAATATTATCAGTTTGACCCAAAATAAACGTAATAAGTCTAAAAAGCAGGACATTCAGAGCACAGGATCTCCTGACCATCAAGACTCTCCTGAACACAACTCTCTGACTTTTCAGATCAAGAAAATAAATGTACTATTTTTTCCTTACTAAGGGAATTTAATTTAAGAAATAGATATATTTTATTATTACGGATCAAACATGATATTTTCTAAAGTTAGAAGGAAAGCATAAAGATTATACCAATCAAGTTAATAAATATTTACTACTGAATACTCAATAAATGCCACTATTATTCAATATACTCTTTTTTTGTCATTTTACTGTTCCAAACAATATTATTCAAAAGTTTTTCTTAAATATTTTATAGCTGGTCTTGATGCTTTTCGAACATTTCTAAAATCAGAGTTTAGCGAAGAAAATGTCGAGTTCTGGCTTGCTTGTGAAGATTTCAAAAAAACAGAAAGTGAAGAAAAAATTGCTTCAAAAGCAAGGATGATTTACTCTGAATTCATTGTATCTGACGCCCCTAAAGAGGTGAGTAAAACACTCCACAATATTGAAGCCTCTTTCCGTAATGAATTTGTTCCTAATTAGAAGCACACTCATTAGTCCATCAGAAGGATATTCATTCTATCATGCTCTATTCAGGTAGAACAGGTGACCAGATTCCAACAGAAGTTCCATAACATAGTCATGTCTTTCACGGACTCAGTAAATATTTTTCAATACTCACTAGACATGGACTGGATATGACTGACAAGTTATTAATTTATTTAAAAAATAAATACCAGTTATCTGTATATCAAATACCAAATACTTGTTTATTCTATCATATAGAGACTTTGTAAAATTTGTGTATCAAACTAAACAGCTAATATATCAAATGGAACATCTCTGAGGTAAGCCTGACAAAAAATCCTATGTAAAAACACTATTGGGTTTTAGATGTCATTTCTGTTTGTTTGCTTTCTTTCATATGAAATGGACTTTCACAAGGTCAGTGTGGTATAGCATTCTTCAATATTTAAAAAAAAATTACTGCATCTAAAGAAAAATCACCAAAAATTCAACAGTATAAACTCCTTATTTCTAATATCTCAGAAATCTACTTTATAAGATGAAATAATGTTTTGATTTCTGAATGGAGTGGGTAATGTGTCTTTATCTATTTGATAGTGAAAATGAACCAAACGTGAAGCATTACTTTAGGTGATCAGAACCCACTATCCGAGCTTCTTAAAAATCAGGAAAATAGAAAGGACCTTAGTGAGAAGTCTGATGTAGCTCTAATAATAGCCACCCCCAAAGGTGTTAGATATGTAAAACATCTCATTTATATTTCACTATTTTTCAGAACCAGCATGATGATCAAATATCTCATATCTTCTTTGCATTTTTACTATAAAATTTAAGTAATTTGTACTTTAAAACTGTTTTAGATCCCTGACCAATATATCATTTAAGTACAGAGATTTAATGTATAAGTAATAGGCAAACAGAAAACAAAGTTCAAGTACCACACAAATTCCAAGTACTAAGTCATCTTTCCTACAAAAATCAGTCAGAGTACCCTTATAGGTGAAAATTACTATCTTTTCCAACCAAACAGGATTCATATAGTATGAGGAAGATAGTTGTAGTTATGAAGACAAAAGCCAGCCTAGATAAAATATAAGCCAACTTATAAAATGTAGCATGTAAAATGTAGAATTTCCACATGAGTAGAGCAAATTTTAGATGGACCCTAATTATTGCAGTATATATTAATCTGGTATTGCATTAACATAAACACTGAAGCATAGCCTGGAATTCATAGAGGGGGAAAAAAGAACTTTAACTCTGATGGAAATATTCCAATATTCATTTCTAACTTACCATCTAAAAATCAATAAATAATTCTGGAAAATTGAAAATGTACTAAGATTTGTCAAAGTGATTAATGTACCATTCCATAAAAGGCTTTCAAAATGTCTTTAAAGATATCCTATTTATTCTGAGTTTGAATAAAACTAGTTTGAAAGCCAGTTTTCTTCATTATTAATCCACCTGATTAACAGTATTTTAAAGATTACATCAAAAATTGTGAATGAAGCATCTTCAAATGAAAAAGTTTGTTAATCCCAGACAAATTCAAAGTTATACAGTAAATTGTCAATTCTGACATCATAGTTTTAATTCATGCTCTTCTTTTCCAAATTAAATCACTACAAAATAATTTAAATGGTAGCTTATACTTTAATATATGAGTTTTACAAATCTTTGTAGTTTACCTACTTAATTTTTCACTATTATATTAAATTTACAGTTATTGTTCAAATTTTAAATTTTATTGCCTTCTTGAAATATTTTTATAAGTCTGTTGTTATCCATGCAAAATTCAATGGAAAAAATGTATACACATACATGTAATTATTCTCTTTCCTATTGTTTACCATTATTTTAATTGAAATTATTAAAGGGAATCTGCCTATTAAATCTTCTACCAGTAGCAAACTTCAGTCATTTTGTAGTCTTTAAATTGTATATTAAACATCATATGGCTGTTAATATATTTAGTGATTAAATTAACTACTGAATGTCTCCATAGTAAAGCCACAGAGTAGAAGAGACTGACATGTAAAACCAAATAAAAACATAGAATAGACTATATGACAATGAAACCACATTTAAAGTTCATTACTAGCAAAAAGGAAAAGTGTCATTAATTCTACTTGAGAGTAAAAGGGTAGATTTGCTGAATGGTCCACCCATTTAAAAGGCAGGTCATGAAAATTAAATCATTTTTTTAATCAAGAGAATAAAGAATATGGCACACCAAGACACACTGGCTTAATACTCGGGTATAAAGCTCCCTAATGTTTTCAAAACCTTACAAGTATCTTCCTGTTCCTTAAGTGAACAGATAAGACAGAATGAGACTGCATAGAAAAAGATCACTGGAAATAAAGAAATGATGGAAAATATTCTGGTTTCATCTAGTAGGCAGACTTGATAAAACTAGGGAATACTTTTGATATGTAAGTTGAAAATATAATAATTTTCAAGAGTAGAAAAATTTATTAAACATGAGATTCATGTGAGAATAGTCTTCATTTTTGTTGGTTCAGCTGAAGTTGTATAACTGGCTTTTAAAGAATCTAAATTACAGCCAATTTCCTTGATAGAGAATTCTAAATTAAGGAACAATGACAAAGTCATGTCATCCGGTAGCTTATTAAATCCAATTCACGTCTGACTTCTTATATCTTCATTTCTTCATCTATGAAATTGCTAACATAATTCAATAATTCCAATTGCAATTACATAATTTAGTTAGTCTATATTAAACTTATTAAATGATCCATATCTATAAACTGGCACTAAGAATGGTTGTCATTTTCCTGTCTAAATAAGTAAAAATTTCACATAAAACAAATTTCAGGCCTGAGACATAACTATTCCAGCTGTATTTTATTCCCTCCCCTTTCCTTTATACTGTCATTTCCCTCTGATTCCTATATTTTCACATAAAATTTTGTTTTTTAATAAACTGAGTTTGTTGGCACATTATATGAAAAGGATATTTATATGGCATAGAATAAAATAAGAAGTTTGGAGGTGTCTAGACCTTGATTCGAATCCTGACACCTTCCTGTGTAACCCTCTTATAAGATATTTCATCTCTTTACACCTCAGTTTCCTTAACACAATAGCACATTATAATAGAACAGATAAGATTGGTCAATAAGACAGTGTGTTGAGGGTGTTTTTTCTTCATTAAAGTAGTTTTTAAGAACTTTTAAGTATTTTTTCTTCATGAAAGCCTCTATATGTCCTATCAAAATTTTATAGGAATGAAAACAACACTTAGCTAATTTTTATGGACATTTGAAGATGAGAAACATCAAATGACTCGATAAAAATGTAAACATGAGCACACATTATAAAACCATGTTGATACTCTGACACATGGGATACACTGAGTCTTTTGTAGAAAGATGGATGCAGCCTGACAATAATATTGAGTTCAATAAATTTGACACACAAGCTTAAATACGGAATAGTTTCTCTTACATGGAAAATCCACAGTATAAATCATTAAAGAGCAAAATACCAGCCAGAATATAGGAAGCAGGGAGAGGGATCTTTTGTAAATGGCAACAGGCCAAACAGACAGGAGGGAAAATAGGAGGGGGAAAGGGAAGTAAAAAGATTAAGCTGTGTGATACATGTGCCAGCTTCCCATGACGGATTTAATCATTATGTACCACAAAGATGTACTAATAAAAATGAAATAATTTAATAAAAATACATGTTAATAAAATGCCAGGTTCTGATAAAAGAGTAACTCTGTGAACTTACTTTGATGAATTCAGGAGAAAATATTAGAAGAAAAATGACTATGCCTAGTAATGAGAACACTATATCTATAATGTAATATCCTTTTAATGTGCCCATCCTTTTTATACAGTAAGAATATCACATTTGTACAAAATTCATCCCAAATAGTTGTGTTTATACTTCCTTACATTTATACTACTTATTTTCTATTATTTTGAAATTTTCAAGAAAGTTTTATTGCTTAGCTCTGAGAAAAATTTTTATCTTAAAAATTGTAAAATGATATTTTCATATCACCTAAGTCATATTTTAAAGTTCATAGCATATTTATAATCTTATTTCTTCATATTGAAATGAAAATTGGCCATAAAATAATGAGAAAGTCCATCATAGAGAAAGTCAGTTTTATTATGATTCTAGGAGATTAACAAGCATTGTCAAATAATATACTGAAAAGATTTTAAAAATAAAAATGCAAGGTGCAGGGATGTAGGCCAGTGTAGAGTGAGTGTAACAAGGTCAATCTCCTCGGTCTAGTCCCCAGCACCAAAACAATACATGTACAAATATAAACTCAATTTCATATTCTCACAATCCTGGAAAAACTGTATTGGTAGTTTCTTTTAAAAAATTGTAATAGAAAATATTTATTCTACATATATTAAATATGAGCATATCACAACTCATAACAAAATGATAGTTATAAAGAAGATATTTTCTTAGTTTTCAAAATCTGTGTCTCACTTCTTCCTTTTATGTTTAACGTGACGTGGGATATTGATATTTTATTTCCTCTCCATATGTCCTTCCTATGTCATTATTGTTTACCTCCTTTTTTAAAAAGTTGCTCCATGAAAAGGAAGCTCGGGCCAGAGCAGGAGAACAGACAATAACTGTGGAAGTACAACACTGTGCTGAGGGACACAGCTCAAAGTCTCCCACAGAAAACTATACTACATTTTCCATACCACAGGGAGGGGGAAATATAAGATAAGGTTGTAATACGCACAGAAAATCCAAGTTTAAGAGACTAGGAAATGTGGCTCAAATAAAAAATAGTATGGACAAGAACTCTCAATATAGATAGAAATAATGGAAGATTAAAAGGTGAAAATGAACAAGAGAACATGAGAAAGACAAGCTGAAGAAAAGACTAGTCAGCTGAGAGAAGAGCAGCCCAGGAGTGAGAGTATAATGTGTTCCTTGTGGAACCCGGTGATTTCCTGTTTATTCCTTGTTTATTCCATTTTAAAATAAAGCCATTTATTTGAATAGAAGAGATACTATATACTTAAGGGGAAAGTAGAATGTAAGGAAGTACATTGATCACTACATTCACTACCTTAGGGAAGAACTACAGTCATCTGATGTTTCAAGTGAAAAATAAACTGAGCTTTAGAGGTAAAATAATGGTATCCACTGTTATTGGGATCCACAGTGAGAGAGGTCTTCCATCCACACTTTTAAAGATTTCAAATTCCTTTCCTTAGATTGACACTTATTTTTAAGTGTTTATAACACAGCCTGGGAACCTTGATATTTATGCTAGAAGAAGAAGCATAAACTTATCTCATCACATAGAATCTCTCTTCATTTCTATAAAAAGCCTTATTTCTCTTCTCACATTTGCTCTAATATAACTTCTAGTATAACTTCTTAGCCTATAACATCGAGATTCAAATATGGCATTAGGAAGAGGAAATTTTCAGCAATTTTTTTAATACACTGCGGTTTCCTTTGTTCTTCAAAAAGCAATTTTGAGGTTTCAAATGTAAACCCACAAGCTTGAGTGTTCAAGTGCCCATCATCATTGTGCCATTTAATCTTGAACTAGTGTGTTGAGGTTGGGGAGGAACACCAGTCAATCTGAATCTCTTCCACCTATTCTAGAAGAGCTATCACTTTGGCACATCTATTTTCAGCAATCTTTATATTCTGACTTTTTGTGTGTCATCTTTATCACCGCAGAAACTGGACAGGCATCTGATTTGTATGATTCCAAAGCTTTGGTTACTTGTTTTATTAATCCAGGTGCTTTCGAATTCTATTCCTTTCATTGTCTGGTCCAAGTTAAGGTGTTAGTACTACCTTCCAAATTGCATCATCCATTTCTGTCACCAAAGACACTGACAATAAACGGTTACTGTCTTGTGTAGGAATGGATTCCTTCAAGATGTTACAGCTGCTATTTTCAACTTTAATAGCCACCCTTGAGAATATTATTCCAGGATATTCATTCACCTTTAATGATGCCAAAAATAAAGCATACTAAAAGTGTTTGTGGTGATTAAATAGAATTAGGCAACCAAAAACATAATTACAGATGGCTTTCATTTGAATAGTAATTCTTAAGCTCTGTTTTGAATGAGGTCTAAGATCCTGCCTGCTCCACTTCTGTACGGCGTCTTACTTATGCATGCACACCGCCTTTGCATAATGGAAGTATCTTGCTCCACTATACATCCTAAATGAGGACAGGCTATCTAATTTGAATGTGGGAACACAATTGAAAACTTTTCATTCAAATTATGGAAAATATATAAAGCACAGTTTAGGGTCACAGGAGAGCCAACAGGTGTAATTTAAAATGCATTCTTCCTGCAAAAATAATTTACTGAAAGCCAAAAGATTTTAAAACTACTGGTGTAGAAGAAAATAATATCTCTTGCATAACTTTCAGTTAACAAACCACATGAGTATTAAGATATTCTGGATCTTTGTAATAAAATCGTTTTCTAACAATGACCACAAACATCATTCAGAAAGAAGTCATTTTAATTCAATGGAGCGTTGTCAACGTCAGCTGTGTCAAACCTTTTCAAAACTGACAGGACTTAAAAGTTTCTCAATGGTTGTGATGACATCTCAGCTGTCATTTCATAAGAATCATAATCCTGTGCCTTGTTTTCTGATATTGGCACTGTTGTATCCTCAGACACCTAAGATAATTCATGACCTTTTCAAAAATAAGCAAATAGGGCCAAGGATGTAGCTCCGTGGTGCCACTGCCTGCCTGGCAAATGCAATGTCCTGAGATTCAATCCGGATGCCACAAAAAAAAAAAGCATATAAAATGCTACATTTCTCAGAATCTTGAAACTAAAAAGTATTCAATTAAACAAAGTACAAGCAACTATTTACATCAACATATATATATACATATACATATATATGTATACATATGTACATGTATACATATATAACACATACAATACATATATACATATAATAAATGTATACACACATATATGTGTATATATGTATTTTTTATTAACTGATGCAACAGTTTAGTATGTACTCAGAATATGATGGATCA
Organism: Petromus typicus; assembly: GCA_004026965.1. Taxonomy (NCBI): domain Eukaryota; kingdom Metazoa; phylum Chordata; class Mammalia; order Rodentia; family Petromuridae; genus Petromus; species Petromus typicus. The sequence goes on from PVIR01013705.1 coordinate 36,050, forward strand.
ATATTATCAATAAACAAATGCTCTTTGACCATGCATTTGGAACCTCTGTCTTTTTAGAGTGCTACATTCTCATTGGTCCCCTTGTCAGTCTATCTTAAGCTTAAAATCTCATCTTTCTTACTGTTAAAGGTAGAAATTTATTCAAGTACCTTCCAGTTCAACTCAACCAAAACTTACATTTGTAATGAGTGCAAAGTTGGAGGTGCAGTTCTTAGACATCCCCTCCCCCCAGGAGTGATTTGAATAAAGGAATACATAGGATCTTGCTAAATAGCTCAGGCTGGCCTTGGATTTACAACCCTCCTGCCTCAACCTCCAGAGTAACTAAGACTATAAACATGCACCACCACACCCAAAAGGAAATATCTCTATTCAGATTCTGTGACTGTGATGCTCTTTAACAACTTATTTTGCTATTCCAGTCAAGACCCAACCTACACACTAAGGAGTAGAGACAATCCTCATTTATTTCCCATTCACACTCACTTGGACAGGGCTCTCTTCCAGTCCTTTGGTTTTACAAAGCTACCTCAAGCTTTAAAAATTCAAACCTCAGATCTGTTTTTTGTTCAAAACTTTCTCCTACCAATCTCTGTCTCAGTCAGTAGCAACTCTGTTCTGCCATAGTTCTGGCTTCATTTTTGTAGTCATCTGTTGACTCTTTTGTTTCTTTCATACCCTATATCTAATCCAGAGCACTTCCTATCATTTGTTAGAATATTATTAAAACCCAATCATTCTTAAAAATTTTCTCCCTTGCCCCTGCTCATAACTATTTGGTTACAAGTCCTACCCAAAGCACATCTTGAGTGTATTTGAAATGGAGCCTTCCCCTTCACTCCCTGCAACATTGCCCATCCACACTCCATAATCAATTGTCCACCAGTCTGGTGAGATTTCCTAATTCTCCTTGTACCCATACCCAGGTACAAAACCACTTGAACACAACTGAGTATTTAAATGTGTGCATATGATTAGCTTACTAACAATTGTTGCTATCCAAGAATAAGTGAAAAATTCATTGGTGTCTTTATGCTTCTCCTGACACTTGTCTTACAACTCTAAGCCTACCAGATTCCTCACTTTCATATATAAGCCCTTTTTAGTATTTCCTGTTCACAATACGTCTAAAGTCAATTTAAAATCTCATTTCTTTTCGAAAGTTTTGCTTCCAGAAAGCATATTTTCTTCTTTTGCTCTACAACTTCTTAATCTGTCTTCTTGATTGAATTTTCATTTTAATTATTTTTATACCTGTAGGTCCTACCACAGTTGCTAAGTAACTACTCAATAAAAATTCCCATATGAAAAAATTCAAGGAGTGTTATGAATAACAGTACTAGTTTTCAAATATAAATGATCATTTTCCTAAAAAATGAGACTGAGGATATTAACATTTGATAATTCAATGTGATATATTTAATTAAAAGTGACCATATGAAGACAGCACTTCAGTGTTAATACTGAATTTTAAGATATTTTACTATAAAGTAAAGCACTTTACTGTTAAAATAGTCTATGGATATTCTTGTGCTTATTTAGAGCTATGCATTTTTCAAAACATCTTGTCATCATATAAGATATAAGTCCTACAGAAAAAAATCTAGAAGGAAAAATAGGAGATAGAACTTGGAGGGAAAAATAGGTACTTTGCTTATACTTTTGAAGAATATAAGCAATTAGTAGGAAATGATAGCAAATAAAAGATAGGTTAATTCCATCTAAAGAAATACTGAATTGCTTTTGTACTTACAAATTTTTGCATGATAATTAAACAAAATACTTGTTATTAATAGAACCTTTCTATTTAAATTTCTTAACATGTAATTAAAGTTGCATATAATGTCAAGGGAATTTTCTTCCCTGTCCAAGGAAGGCTTCTTGGAGGACATATTCAATGGAAGTTAAATCCTAGAAGGTGGTATGTCTACAGAGGATACAGCAGTGGAGGCAGGAAGGATTTCAGTAGTGTGAGCAAAAGCTCTCGAACACCATCTTTACAGAGACAAGCTAGAGTTGATTTGGAAACAACACACTGAAGTCAGGCTGTGAAAAATCTTAAATTCAAGGGCAAGATGTTTACATTTTTTTCATAATACATAATGGAATTTTAGCTGAAAATTTATATTATAAAGAGCGATATTTTGATAAAATTGATTTAGTGGTGCTGTGTATAGTATTTAGATGGAAAAGCTGTTATGAGAAGAAGTATTAGAGAAGCAGAAGCAATAATTTAAAGGAAGAGGCTAGTTATAGAAGTCAAAATTGGAGAAATAAGTTAATAAAAAGAGCACTTAAAATTATCATGTGTACACACACAGACACAAACCTCATATGAGATCAAAGAAGTGTCAAGACATTCTTCCTATATTTCTTGCTTAGGAAACTAGAAGAAAAATAATGACACAGAACTATAAGAGTGTGATATTTTGTCACTTAAAGTAGCCTGAATTTTCCACACATCTTCATAAAACTACTGATTATCTCCTGAATATCCACTCATGACTTGGCCCTCTGTGACTAATACTGGCAGTTCCTTGGTAGCAGAGCAGGTGAATTACAAAAATGAAAGGGGAAAGTGAGAAGTACAATTTAACAGATTCTAGTAATAATATTAACTAGCATTGTTTAAATAGAACAGTTCTCTTTAGAATTTAAAAATTATTTTTAAAAGATATACAATCAATTCTATATATAATATCAATATACTTATTGATATAAATCAATTTGATTTATGCAACATATATTTCTTGTATTTCATATTATGAGAAGCATGAAGGAAGATGCATAACACGTAAATATCATCTAAGTATCACCTTTCAGAGGCCAGAAGACTAAAAAAATCCACAAGAAAATTTCACATGGAAGATGTTTATATTTAGCCTTAATGAGAAAAGGCCTATGAAACATGGAGGTGGAAAGGAATGACTTTCAGTAAGAGCAGAATGTTACAAAAATATTCAGAAGTGGGAAAATACAAGGAATAGAAGGGCTATTTTCAATTTTGTAGAAACAGAAACAACACAAAGAAGAAATTTTAAGACAAGATCACACTGAAGAGAACATGACCACCAGCATCAGAGATTTCTACTTCTTTCATATGAGATGATATAATTGTTTTGTTCTGATAACTAGAATAATTTATAATAATTATTATTCACTCTGTAGGAAGCTTATATTGGCCCTACTGCCAGTTAAGACTCCCCTGGTTGGTCCCAAAGTTGCTATATCTACCATTCAAGGGGATATAAGTTTAAACAAATCACAAAAATATGCTAAAAAATTAATAATGTATGTAAATGAACAAACAAGTAAAATATATTCTCCTAGCAACATAATACAATATAAGTTTCTGAAACAGGCTCCATAGCATATGTTTTAAAATTACTGTAATACCTTAATGATAATCAATATTTATTGATCCCTCTATGAAGAAGACACTGTAATGGATTCATCCTAAAGGGTAACACAGTATTTCTGTTTCCCTGTTGCCTGCAGTAGCCAAACAAGAATTCCTTCTCACAGCACATAAACACCTCCAGACCTGGCTTCCACACCCTCCCGTGTCACCCAGGACCTCGCCTCTCATGCCCAACCCTCTAGTCATCTAGGAATAGGGGATCTTCCGAACTAAGCAAATTACCTTCTGTATCAGAAATCTGCACTGTACACTTATTCTGCCAGAAATAGTGGTCTCCTATATTCCTAGAGGTTCTTATCTATCAACTTCAAAGGTAGAGCAATAATGTTTATGTTATTATTGGGTTTTTTCCATGTGTAGAGTATTTGTCACATAATAGGCACTTATAAATATTTGTGGAGCCAATAAAGGAATGGATTATCTCTGAAATTTTTTACATCATCTCATTCAAAAAATATCAATAGAAAGCAGAAGCCCAAAGGTAATCAAGTTATTCACTCAAGTTCACTGAATTTACAACTATTGGAGAGATTTAAAAATGATCTCAAAGCCTTACTACTTCTTTGCATTAACTCACTCTATGAACACGGGGAGATTGATTCCAAGTTTGGAACTATTTAAGCATGCTGTAAAATTTTATGTAGAACTCTAATGAAGAGACTAAGTAGGTGATGAAAGGAACAAAAGTAAAGATGTATTCTGGGATGAGTGAGTACTGAAACCCATAAAAGAAAGAAAATATCTATGATCAAAAACAGTGGAACATGGGTAACTCATTTCCAATTAAATTTTTCTTTCTTCTTGTTATTCAAATAACAATACTAAAATATTCTGAGATTATTATTTAATCCTTAAAAACATTATGGTAGGTGTTCTGCAAAGTGATAGGTTAGCAGGAGAGTAAGTTATAACACTTGTCCATGAGAAGCTAATTTTTAAAATTGTTCAATTTTTGCAAATCTTTCCAATTTTATAGATATTTTCAATTTACCTTGGTCAAAAAAAAATTCTGCTTCTCAGAATATATTCTGGAATATGTGTAGGCTTCAGCAAGTATCTTCACAAGAAAGTTGAAAACATTTTACATGTTTGAGGTGAATGTTGGGTTTCAATATAATAGATGTCTACCTGGCCCTGCTGTGGAAAGGAGAGTTAGCAAAGAAGGGATATTAATTGGTCATTTGTCAAACAACAAAATAAAAATGAAAGAAAAGCAATGTTATGGGCAATAAAAATGGAAGCTAGACTGAATGAAAATAGCAAAAGTCAACATTCTACATTCTAGTTAGAGATCACTGACAGGTAGTACAATTTAAGTACTCAGGTAAAAGTAGTAGGGAAAAATAAAAGTAGGAAAATAAATTAAAAAGGTGAAGTATTTCATGTTTTTTCACATTGCTTTTAAAAAACAAATACCAGCATAAGGCTCTACCTCAGTTCCTGGGAAGTGTCCACCTCTGAAGCTAGGAATGCAGTCAAACCAAGCTGCGTTGTTCCTGGTGAATGCATGACCTTTCTTCTGCTTTGCACCAGCTTTGGGCTTGGGAAAAATTCAAATAGTATGTGTATCTACCATCTTTATAAACTGTGTATTATTTGACCAAATTAATGTAAGGATGTCAATTTTGCAGATTAACATTGACTTCAGTACAAGAGATGTCATCTCCAGGAACATCGCAGAGCCGACAGTCAGGTGCTTTGATGAGGCTCAGAAACTAGTCTACAGCCTCATGGCCAAGGACTCCTTTCCTCGATTCTTAAAGTCAGAGATTTACAGGAAACTGGTAAACAGCCAACAGGTTGGCACTCATAAAAAATGGCTCCCTTTCTTGTGAAGAAAGTTAAAAAAAAAAACAACTAATCACTATACTTTAGTACTGAGAAGTTTTAAATATACAAACACAATAGAAAAAAATAATTTAAGGCCTGGAAAATATTTTCTACTCCATCAGATATTTTTCATGTATCAACTTCAATTTTCAATTCATTTGTTTTGAATGTATTCATTGTTTCAGGTACATTAAAATCCAACACAGAAGTGTTTATAGCAATGAATACAGTTTTAAACAATAAATGAATGTTATTACATTAGAAACCCAAGGAGCTATACATCATCATGTTGCAGAGTGAGAGAGTGTTTGTAGTATCAAATGTATATTTTAAAATTCCATTTGCATTTTCAAAGGCCTCACTTCTTTAGAAAGAGAAATCAGAACCAAAATACAACCTGCCATTTAATATAGTAAATGTATTTTTCAACTATTTCTTTTTAACGATTTCTAAATATGCAATGGTTATCTAAACTGTGACAAATTTCAATTAATTAAAAAAATTACAAGAATGTAT
>PVIR01013706.1:0-41796 GCA_004026965.1 Petromus typicus
TGAAAATGATGATTCCCTATCTAGAGCATTATGGCACTGGCACACAGATGCCACCTGAGACTGTGAGGCTGGTACTGGATGGAGAGTCCTCTGCTTCTTGGTGTCATGGACAAAGAACTGGATAAAACATACAGAAAAGATAGTGCAAGATGTACATTTATTGAAGGGAGAAAAGAAGTACATTCTTTAGGGTGAGAGCAGGGGCTGGTAAACAGGCTCACAACACCTGAAGGAAAAGGGGAAAGAGGTCTTTTCCATTCCAGATTCCTGGGTTGACTTCCCCTTCCTGCAGAAAAGGTGCTGGATTATCTGTCTTGTCACATACTCACTTGATGTCATGCCAGATTTAAATGGTCCTATCCAAAGACTTGCATGGCTTCCTACCAGATGTAAACAAAGGATTGAAAAGTGCACTTTTCTGATTGGTCTTGAGAACAGCACCATATTCAAATGAAGGACAAAATATTCTTTTCTGTTTAATTCAACCTAAAGTGCTCAGGAGCCATGGGTCCAGGTTTCTGCTTATGTCTTCTGGGTTCTAATCATCATTGATGCATTTCATTAGTCTGTTGTCCCAGTCCTAATATCCTATTTCAAGCCCATAAAACCTTGTGAATTTGCACCAAATTTGTGGGAGGGTTTTTAATTTCTGTTTGCTCAAGAATGATGTACTTGTTGAGAGACAGGGAATCTTTTAGCTGAAATGCAATTTTATTTGTATTTTGTATTTGTATTTGTATTTATTTGTATTTTGACCATACCATGGTCAACAAGAAGATAAAAAATGGTAATTTTCCAGCTAGAAATATGTTTTCTTTAAGTAAGTAAAACCAGTTTGAGGAACTAAATACATATGCCAGATGTCATTTTTTTCTGCCATTGACATTTAAAATCATAAAAAATTTAAGATGGATCCAATCATAGTCAGAAAGTATGCATTATGAAATGTTTGAATCTTTTATAGCTGTGAAACAATAGCTGTGAAATTAGAATGGTTTTAGTTGAACTGAATATCCCTCAAGAGTAATTCCTTATCAAGGTAATACAGCATCATTATTAAAAGCTGGTTTCATCATTGGGATGAAAGCAGGCCAGAAAGCTCTGACCTCAATATATATGTAAATGTGCAAGTTAAATTCTTAAATGTAGCCATCACTTCTAACTAAACTCAATACTGTCTTGAAAGCAAATGTAAATATATTGAGTAAAATGTTGTCCTTAAGCAGTGCATGCTTTATTTTGACATATAATCTTCACATTTGCCACTGATAGAATCCTTTGGCCTATTTTTATTGATAGATATTCCCTTTTTAAAATTCAAGAGCTAATTGGTGATATATTGAAGACACATAAATGCCAGCTCTTTAGGCTCTTTAGGCATGATAGTTTCACTTTATAGCGTGAGCTAACAGATTGCAGTGTCTCCTTTGTACTTCTAACCCTTAACCAATACCTAGAACATCACAGCAATGCAATAAACGTCTTGAATGAAACCAAAATTAGAGTAAAAATCCAGCAATGCCTTACTGATAACTCATACATGATAACTGAATCACTCCATCTCTTATGTTTTGATACCTGATCCTTCTTCTGTGCCCATTAAAAAATCAATGAATGATTTGTTACACATTTAATGGATGTTAAACTAATAAAAGAGTTTTTCCTTATCAGACAAATCAGGCCCTGGCACAAAATACTCCATTAATAAATGTTTATTGAATGAAATCATTTCAAAGTCACCTTGAATCTTGAACAGCTGTTATTGGTTGGTCAAATTCCTGTATATAAACAAATCAAGCATAAAACAGGATAAAAGATTTGATATCTCATAAATGGTCAAACTTCAGAGAATGCCAAATCAAATAGAAATCAAGTCAACACTCATGGCCATAAGTTGGAGAGCTGCATAATTTAATTTAATGTAATAAATTCTTCACCGAAAAGTAAAGTTCTTCATTAGGTTTTAGAATTCAGTACAAATAGTCTATTTTAAGCAAAACTTTCATCCTAAACATGTCCAAAACTTACCAACCTTGAATATAGTAGAAAATAAATTAGCTACTAATTTACCTATAGATGTGGTAGCTCATTTCTATGCTGAGATCATACATGTGAAATTTCATGTACCATATTTCATCTTGCAAAGAGTAGATTTCATTCTTACTTCTGAAAATTTGTTTTCTTGAAAGACTCATCCTGACTAGTGGTTTCCAGGCCCAATGGATCATAGTATGCATTTGGAGAGCTTTTAAGAGAACATGCAGATTTTGAAATATTTCCCAAATATCCTTGTTTGGTAGATGTGGTAGGGTCTAGGTATTTCCCATCATGAACCAGGTTAGAGTCACCAGTGTGGATTACTGACCAACTGTAGTGGCCCAAGATTAGAGTCAAAGACAGGCTTCATGTTGGGATCACCTACAAGTTCCTGATGGTCAAATTACTGATGGTTATGTTTCTTTACAAAACTTTTGGTTCTGAGCTCTTTTTGTTTGAATTTTGTTACCTTTCTAAGCAGGTGAAGGTTCAAGCTTCCTCGTGTTGATCTTTCATCATGCCTTTTATCCAGACATACAGTGTCAGCTTTGCCATAGTCCTTGTACCTTGTGAAATCCTTTTAGTTAAACTACCTAGGAAATTTAGGATATATAATAGGAAAAAAAAAACAAAAAACTTCACTTAGGGTTATTTACCACAGTATTTATCCCAGAGTAAAATAAAACATACAAATTACTTACTTCTACACACAAGACAAGTTGTATTTTTCTCTACGGAAGTTCATGAATTATTAGCAAGCCAGGAACTAGATTATTGTTAAGATATAGCAGATGATCCAAATAATCTTGTTTCAGATGCCAAATGCCATTATAAACAGATGTACTGGAGCTATTTTCTAGTGTTTGGTTCATTTATAGAATGATGAGGAGAGCCTCCCCTGATGATCACTGAAATCCAGTTTTATCTCAGTGAATTTCCTCTCAACCACATCAAACTCCCAGCCCTGTAAAAATAGTCAAAAATTATTTAAGTTAGGATATCAATGCCTAGATTATTTATTAATGTGTGCATATAGCTTTTACACCAGCTTTTACATTTCAAACTAATGTCAACTTAGTATTACAATGAGATATTGAATACCAGATGCCCAATTTATCAATTTTTTTAGCATTATCTTGCCGTAAACATTAGTATATTATTTAATTCGCTTGTTGCTTTACATTTCATGTGATTCTTAAATGTCAGATCTCATTGAGGTGGTACTGGGGGATTCCTTCTAATTTAAATCAAATCTCTTCTAATGCTGATGTTAGTAAAGACATGATTAGTCAAATACCTGGCTCATTTCTTCATATCGAGTAAAATACTGAGATACTTGGATGAGCTCACAACTCTATTTCTACAATATTTAATTCCATGATTTATAAATAATATTCTTTAAAGTGATGTTTATAATTGGAAAATTTAAATAAAAATAATATTTTAGGGTTATGTTACAGAGTATATGATTATTAACATGCATGAGGTCCTAGATTTAGTCCCTATCACAATAATAATAATAATAATAATAATAATAATAATAATAATATAAATCAGTAACAAACATAAATTGGTATTTTATTTGTGACAGTATTATTTCCTCATCAGGTTTATCTGTTGTAATCTATCTTTTTTTTTGTTTTGTTTTTCCTTTGACTTTATTCAGATGTTATACTATCTTTAAAAAATACTTATTCAGAATGTTTTCAGTGGGTAGGAAATAACTATCTATTTCAAGTATGTGTGCTTGCTGCTACTTATAATCATTCCTTAGACATAGTTCAATATTTTAAGGTTTCAAATACTCATAACATTTTAGCAGAAATAAATGAAATTTTTTCTTCTTGTTTTCATTTACATATAAGATTTTAAACAGCAAGGACTAAGTCAGGGACTCAAGATCATTTATCATGAAACAGACAATAACATACAGATTTAACATGAAATAGAATCTGACACGAAATTATTTTTTTCTTAAATGTTTCCTTTGTTAAACATTTCCTTAAGTTGCTCTAATCTCAGGCTAAAAAAAGTTATAGAAGTTACTAAAGCATAAATTATATTTGATAGAACATCCTTCACTTACGATGTACCAATGATATGTTTCTTAATAAATTAATAAGGAAAATTTAGATGAAGAAAAATAACATTTTACATTTTCAGGAAAAGTGAAGGCAAAATACAATCTTCTATAATAAAATGAAATTTCAAGAAAATATTTATCCTAGAAATATTATAGTTAAAAGGAATATGCTACATCTTGTAGAAATAGTCTGAAAATGTCTGTAATATATAGTGCTGTCTATAAATGTTATTATTTATAGAAAAAAGACTAAAATGGAATGATATTTCTGTTTTATCTGAGTCTTTACATGCTGGAAATGATGTTTATAGAGGTTTTAGGAATAATATATCATTACAAGATTACTCAGATGGGTTGTTTTCCACATTTATCCTTCATAATAATATTTTAGTTTTTTCTATCACCTTTCACATATTTTTACTAAAAATTCAGGTTTATATAAAAAAAGATTATGCTGGTTTTGTGCTCAAAATCAAAACAGCTCATGGAAAATAGGTATTTAAAAATTGGTTCTTAGTCCCATAAAATGAAACCATAGCATGTTAAATAATCTAGTAACTCATATGAGCTACTCAGCTCACCTTGGAGCTAACCATTTTCAGGTTTTATTCCAATGGTGATCCATGCTTCCAGTGTGGTCTCCAAGAATGTTCACAGTAGCACAAAACATTCTCTTTCCAATGATAGTATATCCCTACTCATTAACTTTCTTTTCATCCATTAACTTCCATTGTCAGTTTAGTTTCCCTGAGGGTGGTATAACTTAATATGTACATATATAGTGCTAATAGAGTAACTTGTTTTATTTCTTTTAAGAATAACCTCTCTCTGAGTAGCCTATTTGGGGGCTAGAGAAATACTTTGCATATCATTTTTTCTGCTGCAAGAGTAGGACATTCTTAGATTGGGAGAAGCACTTGGTGTTTGTCCCTTCATCTCAGAGTGGCAGCAATTTGATCTTGGAAGTCGATTTTACTTCCTAGTGCTCCAGACCACTGACTGCACCTACGTGATCCAGTATTATGGTGGATTTCATGCTGCAGTGCTCAACCCCAGTTGTATAAAAAGGTCTCTGGGTGACAGCAGTCTGCCAAGGCTGTGCCCAAATGGCACCATTCTGGAACCCTACACAGAGATGTCAGTCTGTGTAAAGTATCACATATACCTAGTCCTTGAGCCAAACAATGGATGCATATTTCAGATCCTAAAGTGACTGCTTTTTTTGCTATTACATCCCATAAATATTCTTTCCTCTATTCATATAGAAACAACATACTTTGGAAACAAATGGGAAATTGATTCTTCCCATATACTAATTATTACAGTGTAGATGATAGTAATTTAAAGCCAAGACATGAATTGTAAATTGTAATCTTTCATAGCTGTCATTCTCTGTTCCAGCTTATGAGTCATCTTTTCCATACCTTAGGTAGACCAGAAAGAACGTTATGATTTTTTTCTGCATCTCCCACATTACCCAAATTGCAGGTGGCTGTCCAGATGTTGGAACAATGTGTCTCAGCCAACCCCACAAAAGTGTCTGTGACCTCTGAGATACTCTTGCCTCCATCACAGAGACAGAAACCACTAAGTGCGCAGCCTACTGAGGAGCTAAGGAGCAAAGAGGAACCACGGGGCAGCTGGGGCTGAGGATGGGGGGAGGGACATCCTGTTAACAGTGAGTAAGATGCCCGTGTTTTTGTAAAGAATCAAGAAGGGGGTTGAGTAGAAATGAGAAAAAGAAATCAGCAGTTTGCATTAAATGGAGCTTTGAAATTCCCCTTTTGGCAGCACTTGGTCAGCACTGAAAGCCTTTTAGATGAAATCATTAGTGGTTGTGGAGTTGCTCCTACACATTTCAGATGCTTAGTAGCATCTCTGGCTTGTATGTGCTAGACGCTGATAATTCCTTTACCCCCTTTGGTAACTACAAGTGCCCTCAAATATTGTCCAGGGTGTTTGGGGGTACAGAGGGGGATAGCCCCAATTTGAGAAGAAAAACCCTGTATAAAAACAGTGCTCTTTGCTTTAGTTGTTGTTTTTTGAGCTTTGAAGTTATGGTCAATGAGTCTTAAGATATTTAAAGAGCAAAGAATAATAAACTTAAGAGATACTGAATAACGTAGAGTGATTCATTTAAATTCTGTCATTTTGTCAATAGCTAAAGAAAGCATGAGAGAATATGTGTGTATGTAACAAAACAAAGCAACATGCTTAGAAAGACATCTTAGAAATACAACACTGAGTAAAGTATAAGAGGATCCATCACCACTTGGAGAACAATACTCCTTAAAAGTGTAAGAGTGGTATTTGCTCATTAACTGTGAGAAATCATTAACTCTAAAAAGTCAGCTTTCTATTTATACATTTACTTTTCGAATAACCATCATTAAAAAGAATTCATTTCCTCATAAACTTATTAGGCGTGCAAAATTGTTTTACAAAAACGTCATGAGTTACAGGGCACTGTATTTTAAAACTATTGGTCCATGGCTAGCTTTTTTCTGCACAAAAAATGTGTCAGATATGTGAGTCCCCTCTATGTGATAATGTCTCAACAGTGTTTATGGTCTCGTGATGAGCTGACATTAGCTTTCCTATTTTAACAGTGATTTTTCTTATGAGAACACCTTTTAGATATGAAACGTCCTGAAATGAACAAGAATTAGCATCACTTTTCCAACAGCTAAAGACAACACTGTAAAAGGCAGTTTTACTATGTGTATGCTACAGCTTAGGGGCTGACGGGCAGCAGCTACTTGCCTTTCTGTACCAGTATTTTGTCATTGAAAAGTTTAGGTTTGGCTTACTCCTTTCCTTCTCTCATCCATCTTTTCTTCCTTCCTTCCTTCCTTCCTTCCTGTGTTCCATTTGTCTTTCTGTTTGTTTGTTTGAAACCAGTATCATGTCTTTCAAGAGAATGCTTCAACAATACCAAATTATCACTTTTACCCAAAACTCCTTCTTATAAAAGAAAAAATCAGGCCTATTGCTTATCACAGAAATAATTTCCAAAATGCTAATTCTTTCCTTTCTCCAAATAGCTACATCTTTGGAGTAATATACAATAAATATGAATGCTCAAAAGTTATACTAGATATTAATTCCCCTCTTTTTATCATATCTAAATATAAACAAGGTTTACATTATTCCTCTGATGTTTAACACTAACCTACCTTATCAAACAGGCATTTTTTGTAGTAAATGAAATAAATCAAACCAAAGCTGTTATAAAAAGAAGGAATTTATTGCCTCATGTAGAAAAAACAATTTAGATATGGAGGGACCTGTGGAGGATAAGAAGGAATCTGAGAGATTTTTAGAATTTAGTGAACTTTGATTTCTCTAAGAACTCGTATTTCTAACTGTTTGTTTTATTTCATGTTGGCTTCAAGCTTAGTCTCCATTTGTTGAGTGGATGGCTTTGGACAGTTCTAGGTTTAAATCCTTCACACTGAAACCAAATAAAACGAGGAAGTGGTAGGCTCTCAGCAGGCTCAGTAAGATCATATCCCCCTCCCCCCACACCCGCCATAATCATCTGTGTAGATGAGGGAAGGTCCTACTCTGATTAGTACCAGGTCTTTGTGAGGGCACAGTGGCCTCTGAGAATATGGGCACTGGATGAGAAAAGATTTAGTCTTTCAGCAGAATGGTGCATTAGTGCTGGTGATGTTAAAACAAGACATTTTCATTCTCTCTGGGACATCAATATTAATATGTAAAAGCAAGTAAGAAAAAGATAAAACAACAAGAACAAATAGTAACCAAAACAAAATCCCATATGCTACGAAGTAAAGAGAGGCATCCCTTTCATCAGGCTGCCGTCAGACTGGAGAACTGGCCGGATCTTCGTGTGCACAACTGAAATCCAAGTGAGTAAGAGCTGTCAGGCACAGGGGACCTGTGTCAGTGTGCTCAGAAAAGACTGATAATGGAACTAGTTCTTGGAATTGGTCCTTCCTGCCTACAGTACGGGCATGGAGAAAGGATAACATAAAGAAATGGAGAAATATTGTGAGGTGCTGAGCAGCAGATAGTGTGACTAGATCTGAATCTTACGAATACTGATTTGGCCCAAGGATAGACTGTACTTGAGAAAGGAAGCACTGTGCCACATAATTCACTGTGCAGAGTCCTCAGGGAATGCATAATGTGAAGATCCTCAGTCCCTACGTTGGAGACGTCACTTCACACATCAGGTCATTCTTGGGTCAAAACCCACATTTTGAAATTGTGGAGCCAAATTTCTAGGGAATGGATGACCCATCTCCACGTATTCACGTGGAAAGTGAAAGCATCTCAACAGATGGTGGGCAAGCTTGTTGGTAATATTTTCAGAGACAGGATAGAGACATGAAGCCTCTCACACATCCTTCTTCTCATATTTATATTTTCCTAGGACAGTCTTCTTTATCTCAGATGCCATCCCTCCCTCAAGGTCCTTTTGAACTGGTGGATATTCAGAGTCATGTTCCAAACACTTTTGCCAACAATGAAGTCAAGTGGTACAGTCTGTCTCTGGGAAGGTAACTCAGGGAAATAGCCTTGCAGCTATTTAGGTCAAGTAATTTAGTGTTCTGGAATCTTCCTCGTGGGTCTGGAAGGGAGTGTGGGGCATTTGGATAGACAAATTTCTTTCATTTCTGGAATTTTCCATCCTGTGCTGAGGTACAAGCAGAGTGTCATATAATATTGGACCCAAGATTGGAGATGTTTAAACATGGTTTAAAATAGAGAACTGAGAAAGACAATGGGAATGACAATACACATTTTAAAGATATTTCTATGATAAAATAGTCAAATTTGCAAAGTTGGGACCAGGAGGAGATTATAAAAGAGGACTGAATCAAGTTTTCAAGTCCAGATGAATGGGAGAACTGTAGTATGCTTTAAAAACAGAAAATCAAGTAAAAGAGAACTCAAGGAAATGTCATGGTTTGGCTTGAGAATGTCCTGAATATGGAAATGAAGTATAATCAAAAATAAAATAAAAATTATTACAGTAAAAATCCTATTGCTGTTAGCTTCCTTCAAAATATTCCCCTTTGCTATGAGAACACTTGTCCCATTGTTCTGAGGAATTTCTGGGAGTTCTCTTTGGTGAGAATCTTCTCCAAGCTTCCTGGAGTCCATTCAAAATGTTTATGGCAATTTCTGTCCAGTAAAAATATTCAGGTCTGTCTTTATTTATATCATTGTGGACGTTAAGTTAAATTATTGCTTTTAAAGTGACTCAAAATGGTACCACTTTGTACAGACATCATGGTTGCCTTTATATACAAAGTTCCTTTTTGCTTGCAATATTTGTAAATAATTTTTCATTAATTAATTTATATTACTGTGAAATATATGCATATTTTCCAAGTCAAATTTCAGAAGTTTTACTAAGAAAAATCTAGCTTCCATTATTTTTCAAAATCTAACTTTCAATATATTTCAAAGATGTTCCTATTTGTAATTGCTCAAGCAATATTTTAGTTTATTACTTTCATTTTTCAATCTCTGCGTGCAGGTGTGTGTGTGTGTGTGTGTGTGTGTGTATGTGTGTGTGCATGTGTGGTACATATGTGTGTGCCCTTTTATATTCTAAACTGCCTTAGAGGATAAACAGTAGCTCACAATACATTTTTGCCCACTTTGTCTCACATTACTAATGCTGTCCATCCTCCTGTCCACTTCTTAGTGTTCTGATGGATCATTCTTTATTTCCTTTTGTCATGCAAAGCATTCCATTATATGAATATACTGTAGCTATTTTTGAGCCACTGTTTATTGACAAGCCCTTAGAGGACTTTTAGTAGTTTGCAAAAGTACTGTATTGAATTCCTTGTGAAAGTGTGTTCCCACATTTTATAGAGGATTTTTGTGATGTTTTCCAGTAGAAATGGTAGGTCAAAGGATAACTGCCTACATAATTTTACTACATACTGTCAGTTCCTTTTATAAGATTACACTGTTTTTCATTCCCTCCAGCAATGTCTAACAGTGCTAATTCACACAGTCTCATCAAGAAAGTATTTTGTAAAATGTTGGGTCATTGCCAATCAGAGAGATGAAAAATGGTTTGGTAGTGCAGCTTTAATTTGCATTTTTCTAATTTTGAGTGAGGCTGTGGATCTGTCCCTGTATTTATGACCTGCTTTTCTTTTCTTTGGGATAGACTGTCTGCTTCATCTTTCCGAAGAAGGCCTTCCCAGTCTGGTACTTGTCAGATATGTGAACTGAGGGCCTGGCGCACTCCTAATGTAGCCCTCAGGGCTGCATGGAGTTCCAAGTGAAAGATGCTACTTCCTTCTCCCTGATTTTCTCTCTCAGCTTTTGTGGGTCCTTTATTTGCTTTGGCTCTTCTGCTTTACCTTCTGGTATCCCATTCACAAGGCCCTCTTTCCTTTGCACATCAGCTACTTTAAAGTGGTCTGAGACATTCATACTCAAATGGTGCACTCTTCGACATCAGGCCTGCTCCGCACAACTGCAAGGTTGAGGTTGGGCCCGTTAGTTTCTGGCAAGGCCTCGCTTCTTGGATGTAGATGGTTACTCTCTCTCTCTCTCTCTCTCTCTCCTGACATTGTATAGTCTCACCTACATTCACCCAAGGGAGAGAGAGTGTGCATACTATTAGGTGTCTCTCCCTCTCCCTCTCCTTATAGGGACCCTAGTCCTATGGCATTACGGCTCCCATCCTCCTTTACCTTAATTACCTCTTACAAGATCCTATCTGCAAATATAGTTACAGTAAGAGTCAGGGTTCAAGATGTGAATTTTGGAAAGATAGAGTTCAGTACATAATACTAACTAGTACCCACTCATCCATCCATTTGTGTATCTATCCATTCTTCCAGTTATTATTATTATTATTTTTTGTATTTACTCTTCTGGTTCTATGCATAAAACTGCCTTCTCCATTATTTATTTAGGTATTTTGCCTTTTGTAATATATATCACCAGTACTTTGAATCCAATAATACTACGTGTTCTATAACATTTGCTAGATAATGCTTCAGCTGCTATCTCTACCATGATACATGTATAAATAGCACATATATTTCTCTTTTCTTATCCTGCGGATACAAATAGAGGAAGAGTATTTTACCTTTCTTGATATCCTGTAGATACACAGAAAATTTTTATGACAAATAAACAATGGAAAAACACAACAAAAATTTAATATGGAAAACAATACTAAGTATGAATATAAAAATTTTAAGAATGTATGAAGATATAATTTCCTGTAGTAGCTTCCTATCAGTAACCTTGGAAGTTTAAACAGTTTTCAGAAATTCACTGACTATATTATCACATTACAGCTTATAAAATAATCAGTTTTATGCTTTCATCAAGTTGTTTATATGGAGATCGCAAAATATAGAGGCAGCTGAAGTGTTTATAGTTTATGAGCAATTGCAATTTCCTTAAATTTATTGAACTGTTTACCTGGGCTTTTAAGGCTGGCTTTGGATAGGATGATCTCCACAGCAGACAGCGTGTCACAGTATTTTTTTCCCCCAAGGAAGCAGAATGCAGTGAGAAGTTGCTCTCTGACTCACCCTGGCTCATCAGGAGCAGAAAGGGCAGAAGGCACACACCAATCTAATGCTGCCATCTGTAGTGCCCAGATATGAAACATCTTCTGCGACCAGAAACACTTCCAATCGGATCTGTGCCAGAACTATCTGTGAAGGGAAACAAGACTGTACAACATGGGGTGAGCATCTCAGGTTAGGTCTCACTTTCTTCCCTGACAAGAGAAGCAGACGTGGATGATGCTGAGTGTTCTACGCTGTGGATATGTAGTCTAGAGGTGGAGCACATCTGTGAAACTTTCTTTTTAGTTTTTTTTGAGACAGGGTCTCGCTTTGTGGTTCAGGCTGGCCCTGAGCTCGGCCTCCAACTCACATCACAGCAATCCTCCTGCCTCTGCCTCCCAAGTGCTGGGATTACAGGCTTGAGCCACCACGCCCGGCACTGTGGTATGTGGTGCTGATTGCTGCTGGGCGTGAGTCTCCACACCCAGTATGGTATATGGTTACCGGGGATCGAACCCGGGTCCTTGCGCTTGCAAGACAGGCGCTGGAACCACTGAGCTAACTCCTTGGCCTCTGTGAAACTTTCTATCCATCGGACTAATGCTCTAGACATAGGTGGCCTGATGTTTTTCGAAGCTGCTTGTGTCTTAAGACAGAGTTTACTATGGAAATAGAGTTCATTTCCATAGAGATGATGTCTTCTCACCTCTAGTGTGTTTTTCAGTCAGAGTCCGGCCCTAATGAAATGGGAGTAGCATGGAAACAACCACTCAAGGGCTCACACGCCCTATCTCTTATCACCAGCTGTGGATCCTTAGGCAAGCTAATTAATCTTTCTCAAGTACAAAGGATGCAACCATCTATTTTTTATAGTATCTGATGGATTAAATTTAGCTACTTTAGCAAGAAGCATAGTAGAATGCCTTGCTGATCAATGAAGTTACTTTCATCTTTAGATCATTCATTATTAATTTTTCTTCCTCCAGCATGTGATGGTATACCTTTCTTGAGTAACTAGTAGTTTTCCTCGTATATATTTCAAAAGCTTTGAACACCTCCAGTGTTTTTCATGATACCATTGCTATTAACTAATATCTTCCATTGAATATCTTCCTTGATTTTTTGCTGAATGCTTTCAGTGCCTTTTTGTACCTCTGTCCTTAATTTTTCATGCCCTTTAGCCCTTAGAACCTGGAGATTCTTAACTAAGTAGATACAACTGAAAAATAAAAGCAATATTTTTATCATTCATGAGCTGTGTAAACTTGCACTTGATTTCTTCCTTATCTACTTACCTGTTTTGTGACTATCCTTAGCTGGGCTCCTATCACATTAGGCCTGGATTTTCACAACAATCTTCTTGACTGTCTGAGAGGCTTCAGCCAGTGTCTTCCGTCTATTTTTCCTGTAATCCAAGTTAATAAATCTAGGCATCTGTGTGCTCATGTGCCCAGGAAGTGACTAAGCACTGCATAGATTCCACTTGGTCAACACCTGTTCTCACATTGCTTCCATTTCTGCTTAGCTACCAAATTTTGGCCAAACAAGTTGACAGTTATAACTAAACTTACATTTCTTGACTTTCTGCCTTGCCATAAGGAACCTAGCTTGAATGACTCACCAGTTCTGTTTTAGAAATGGCTCTTGCATTTGCAAACTAAGTGACATAAGGTAGAGATTTGAATATCAGCTCTTCTCACCTCACTACATGAACCACATTAGATGATGTAATCTCTACCAAACAAATTTAATATTTAATTTTGTTTATTTGGCTAGAACACAGTACCAAGGTATTTGGTCAAACACCCTTATAGATGTTTCTGTGAGGGTCCTTTTTGATCTGATTTAGTATTAAATTAAGAGACTTCCATCCAAATGTAGATAAGCCCTGTCCAATCAATTGAAGGTCTTAGGAAAAAAGACTGACCTTTGTGAAGAAGAGGAATTTCTGCCAGCACAATGCCTTTAAACTGGAATAGAAACTCTTCCCTGCATTTTTTTTTCTGCCAGGCTATGCTATAAAGTAGGGGCTTGCCAACCAAATTCACAATCCCTTTATTCAATTTCTAAAATCGCAGTCTCCTTCCTTCACCCTCTCCCTCCCTACATATATGGATATTATTGGTTCTGTTTCTCTAAAGAATTCTGATGAACACATGACAGTTTCTTTAGTAAAATAAGAAAACTGTTCTTGTATGGTTTATGGTGATGATTAAAGAGCTTCTTTTAATATTTGACCCATAACATGTGGCTGACTGCAGTCATCCTTGCAGTCATGACTTACTAATTCCCTGCATAACCTGGCACACTTGGTTGTTCTTATTCCTTCATTATTGCTCCTTCTGATCATTTTTAGGTGCTTCATCTAGCAGATTTCTCCAGGATTGAATCTAAGTCCTATCTTTCCTCTTAAGCACTCTAGCTATTCTCTAGGAATAATTAGTAAGATCAGGGATTCATGCCACGAGCTAGTACTGAGCTATGATTTATTTACTTAAATATAGTCTTCCAGAGAGACTTCAAGTGTTGCAAAGCCCTCAAATTCATGGATTTTTAATCTCAAATCCGATAATATTTGATGTTCAATAAGAAGTCAATGAATGAACGTCAGGAGACACCTTTACTTCACAATGGGCAGTGTTGTTAAATCCATGTCTTTGTATGGTAGGTGGGAATATTCATTTAATTAAGATATGTTTATCAAGTTTCTGTTATTGGCAAATATCATGTCATTTGTTTCACTTTTGGTTTTGAGGAAGCTTGGGAAAATAAGTAAGGAGTAAAATTCTTCCTTCAGAAGCTATGAAAAAATGATGTTCAACTCTGGAGGGAAAGTGATTGTTTCTATTTAGCTGAATCAGGGACATACTCTCAAAGGAAGTAATATATCTGTTTTGCCTTGAAGTACAGGCAAGACTTGGACCAATATAACTGAAGAAGAAAGTCATGGCAGGGGCGGTGCGCAGAGACCACACACAGAGTACGTTTAGAGAATGTTAAGTTGTCAGTATGACTATACTTACAGGAAGTGGCTAGAGGCAGCAGAAGGTGTCACATGGGAAGGGAAAGGGCTTCTGTGTAGACTGGGTGCATTGGAATACAAGTGGAAGGTCCTGGAATTCTACCCAGCAAGCAGTGAAATCCCATGGAATGTGTTTTAGCATGTTCCTGTAAAGGAATGGTAAGCAAATGCATTCATGAGTAGATAATGAATGTCCTTTACTTAAAAGCAACCGAAGTCAGAGTAAGCGAATTATAAATTAGATGAGAATAGCAGTGGTTGGGTCAAAAAGAAGAGACCAAATGAGCTGGGTGCAAAAGAGGCAGAAAAATAAAATTTAGACCACTCTCCTAAACTACCCTTTTGTCCACATGAACAACACTGAACACATAGAGTGACGTGTTAGTTAGGATACTGCTCATTAAATGCTGCTGCTTGGATGGGATCAAGCACACATCACTTTCTGTTCCTTCTCTTAGACTTCTTTGTTGACCACAATATGTTTTTCTCCATTAAATAACATGCTTCAGAGGCATCTGGGAAGCTACCGAGAGAAGTTAAACTCTAGGCAAGCAATGGGTCCATCAAGAGGCAAGTGCATGTATGAGCGTCTTCACGGCCCTCCGCATACCCTCCGGAACCGATGGACTCCGGACTGCAGAGGAGCCTGGCTGCTTCTTCGCACCACTCTAGTTTGGGGTACAGAAGAGAATTTAGTATGCTTTCCAAGTTATTAGCTGCCATCTAGCTCAGCATCTGACTCCAGATTTTAAAAGCCATGGAGGAAAAGAATATTTATCTTTATATTCAGTGACAAAAAATATTTTCTCAGTTTTCTCTTTGGTGTTAATATATAGGCATGTCTACCACCACTTTCCACCTCATATTGATACTGTATCAGCTTATATAAGCTTGTCCTGCCCTAAAGATCAAGTGCTAAACCTGATCCATTGGGGATAAAGAAGAGGCAGCTTGTGCTCACTTCCGCAGCACATATACTAACAGTAGTCAGCTTTACAATAAATGTATATTACTTTGTATTTGTGTTTTCTTGAAGAAATCTTATCTCCAATTATTCACTCTTCAATTATTTTTTTAAAAAATGTTTAATCTTTTCTTACCTATAAAAGTGTCTTATTGTGTGAAGAGCACACAGGACAGTCAGGGTGCTGTAGTGATACACTCTGTGGCGCGGCTTTCCTTGCCCTATTCATCTATGTACCATTGAATTTTGGGGGGCCTACCCTATTTATTAATTGTGAAAGTCATAGGACACAGAGGTGTTCAGACGGTGGGCCTTGCCTCGAAGGAGTATAAAAGTGCTGCGTACAAGTGTCACAAACTTGACATAGAAGCAAAGAAAACCAAGGTGGCGTTTTCCAAGAAAAACAATCTCATTTTAGAAGGCAAATGGGAATGAGAGGAGGATAAAATGAAGTGTCCAGATGAGCTGAGCATCTAGCCTGGTCCAGGATGTAGCACTCGCTCCACGAAAGGTCTTAAAACCTTCTCTGAGCGCTTGAGGGATACTTAAGTCCATGTTTAGAAAGACTTCATTTCCTTCCATGTCTTCTAGCCTTGTCTTCACATCACACTGCCTTTCCTACACAGTCTGTAAGTCGTGATGGTGCATCCTGCTTAAATTAAATGCAAATTTCTTAATGCTTCCTTTTCACTTAAATTCACTATTTATATGAAAATAACATTTTCCTCTCTGATCCCTTCTTTGCCCCTCAGACTTTCCTGACCTGGATTCTGATCATGGAGAGCTTGGGGCTTTTGTTAAATCTAAATCCATTCTTAGCTGTTTGTCCAGTGAGTAACTTAAGAACCAAATGTCTGGGCTCATAATTCTTCAGGAAACAGCTCTCCATAAGAATGTGTATCGGAGTCTGGGTGATAATGTAATCATAAACTATGGGTGTTAGGGAAAGTGCTTAGAGGTAAACTTGCTGGCTATATTCCCATTTCCATGAAAGATGATCATTTTTCAAATTCTCCAGTATAGTAATCTGATGCCTTTGGCAGAAAACTGCATGGGTGTATTATTACTAACAAGCCTGTTTAGCACGTAGAGAAGCCCGATCAGGACATTTAGGTAATATATGCATCTCCATTGATTTTGGTGTTTTTCTTAAATGCTTATTTCTGATGAGGTCTGTCCTGTTGGTTCAGCACGGAAGGCAGAAGCTGAGCTGTGCATTCTTTGTAGCAGCTCAGGGTGAAATAAATGCTTGTCTAATGCTGTTCGGCTCAATGCCCCTGTGTCATATCTATGCATACCATAAAAGCAGTGATAAACATGATATATTTTTATGACTCTGAATGCTCTATGTGTCGATAAAATATATTTTTTTTAACTAGATGAAGGCTGCAGTGAACCTGCCACCCTACAGAAGCCCTCAGTCCTAGTGTCCTGGGCCTGCTTCAGCCTGGATGGCAGAGTCATCAATCATCCGTGATAAAATTAGGTGCCTAGTGCTTGTGGCATATGCAGTGCTTTAGTCCTTATGGTATAAGAGCTGTTTTTTTTTCTTGATACATATTGAAAAATGCTTCCCTTTCTTCTCATTGGGGAAATGGATCACAGCTATAATCGAACAGTGAACAGATGAGCTAAGTGACCTTTCCTTATTTGGAATGTCCTGGGATTTTTACAAGAGGCAAAGATCCACATGGGTGAAAGGAACCACAAGGTAAACTTCTCAAAGGCATTTTTAAATAGGCTGCCTTAAAAATATAATTGAGGTGCAAAGGGATCCTTTTACAGAATACTCCTATTGACTGAAGACAAGATGCCGTTCAGTGTTTCAGGAGGTACAGCATTGTTTATTCTGCAGCAAAGATGAATGACGCTGTTGACAGTATTACCTCTGCTTACACAGCGCTTGGCTGACACTGAAACATTTTATGTTTAGTTCTTGTGATAACATTTAGAAGAATAAGCATTGTCCTATCCCATAGACTCTAAGAAACTTTATGTGGTAAATAAATAATAAATAGTGGGAGGACTAGAGCTGGTTAGAAGAAGTTAGACCAGGGTGGGTCTTTCTGCTACCCTAGCACCTCTCCAGAGTACTTTAGGGAGAAGAACCATCAGCAGTCAGCCACTGTTTAAAATAAATTTTTTTGAATATAGGATAATAAATAAGAAAGCAGACTTTAGCCGGTATGCTAATCAAAGGGGCCACCCTCTCTGCTTGCTCACAAGTAAATGTCAAGGGCCAATACCAAGCCCTGGTTCTGGAAAACCTGATGAGGATGTTTCTCTCTAAACTTTCCAGACACTTTGTCTGCATTTAAATAGGAAGTTTGCATATCTTTGCATGTCTTAGTCACCTCTGAAGCTAGTGTTTTGGTGTTGTCGTCATTGCCTGCAAATTAGTGTTTTTGTTTTGCCATCAGAAAAGATATGCTTGTGGCTGTGAAAGGAACCAATATTCATTTATTATTGATTGTTGATGGAATAATAATCAAGGCTCTGGTCTAGGCACTGTATGTCTGGTGACTGGTAGTCACCAAGCTATTTTGTAAGCTGGCCTGCTTTTGAACTTTTTGGATCAAATTTTAGAAGGAAAAGAAAACCTGCTCCTTGGAATATTTCTCATTAGCATAAGGCTCTACATTGCAAATCTCTCCAGGATTGCTGGTATTTACATACCGATTTGGCATGCATTTGGATTGTGAGAGTTGGCGCTCTGAAATGTTAGTCCACTGAGCACACTGAACTGGAATCAAATGCATAATGTTAACATCGCTTTCTCCTTCAATTACATAGTGTTTTGGTCAAAAGTTAAGCTGACACGTATCTGCCAATTCCTTTTTTTTATGATAGCCAAATGTCAAGTACATTAAAAGTGAACACTGGCATGTGACAGATCAATAAGAAATCAATGTTAATAAGGCCTTTGCGAAGGACCAAATTACTTACTCAAATACGAATAAACGAAGTTTTTCAGGAAATGAGGTCAAGGTATATTTTAGGTTTTTGCTCTTTCTATTTCTCTCCTAGATAATGTGCTGCTTCCATGTGTGATACACTACCCTCTTTGAAAGGAAGGCACTGGAGTGATAATAGCATCTGTTGATCATATATGCCTAAGGTTCTCAGCATTGCAATATATTTAATATCATTTACAGGTGTAAAGTTTTGCAAATTTAATTTACTTCATTGATGACAAAGAATCATGCAGCTTGACTCAGGCCTCAAACTGCAGCTAGCTAGTCATAATATGCTAAACAGCAATAAGATCCTGGCTTATTAATTAGAGAACCAAGGCCTCATTTATTTTCGGTCACTGATCTGTCACCATGATCTACATTTTCACAACTGTTGCCTGAGTTAGTGTTTAAGAAAAGGCAGAGTTTGATAGTGAAGTAGTAGGAACACATTTAGCTCAGCAAAACTATTACAATTGGTCTCCATTTTGAATAGAACCTGCAAAACAAAGACTGGGAATTCACAGCCAATGAGCAAGGTAGCGGGCATGGGGAGATGGCAAATTACTAAGGACTGTGGGGAACTGTGGAGGACGGGGAGGCTCATCAGATATCCAGGGTGGACCTGGACTATTGAGAACTGGAAGACAGGGAGCCAAAGCCTGTGTTCAAAAGCAGAGCTCAGAGGAACCCGAGGCAAGTTGGGTGAGAAAGGAAATCTTATTACCAGAAACTTTCTAAGCATCTTTGAAATATCAGATACCATTAAAATGAAAAATAATCTAGTTGGTTGTGGTACTCTTGTCTGATTTAAAATTACTTGAAAGTAAACTATTTTGCATTGGTTGGATTTAACAGTAAAGATATTTCAACTATTGGATTGGATTTTATGTCACCTCCATGCTTTAGTAAAGATAATATAACATACATTGATCACTTCTTCTTCAGTGACAAAGATTTAAATAATTGTATTACAAATGATTTAGGGAATGCATGGGAAAGACTGAACATATTGCTGAGGGACAAGATCAGAGCTTGAAACTGAATTCCATATATATATATTTGGATTCTGATTACTTTATAATGTATAACATTGCTCATCAGTTCTTGAAGCATAGAGAGAAGGCTAAACAGACTAAATAAAAATAAAGACAAAATACAGAGAAGCGTTAAAATTCAGCAACGGAGTTCTTACTACTTACAGTGAAAATTTTTGATTAAGGAATAGGGGCAGAATGAGTGAGAGAATTTGCTATTATTCCGTTTCTCTACTAGTTGTGTAAGTACAAACCAGCAATTTCTCACCACTGATGTTTCTTGCTGTTACTTGCCTGGCAAACATACAGAATTGGCAATTAGCATTTTACAGTCCCCAGGTTTCACTTTCACTATCACCTGAGCTTTTTCTCAGCTGAATACTATAAAAATCTGCCAGTTCCGGAACCAGCTTAGAGGGATGCAGCAGCTGATGCAATGCGCAGATCTGTGTGTGTGTCAGTCCATCTCCAGTCCCCGAAGAACTCCTTGGTGTCTACAATTTTAAGTTTGTTTGTGCAACTTGGCAAAGCCCTCTGGCCATGGTAACAGGCCAGACTGTCTTCACAAGATGTTGAAGGCCGCATGCATGATTCAGACTGTGTAGTAAACAGTTTGGCTTTTGGCTTCAGTTGGAGGAGGTAGTCTCATACTTCTAGGGGTATTTTGTTCCGGGCAAGGACTTGCTGCATAGGATCTTAGAATGGGGCCAGTAATACCGTGGTTGTGAGTAGGATCTGACCACACCAGCAAAAGCACCCATGGGATTTAGGGCGAGGACTTTGGACCTCAGCAAATTAATGAACCTCAAGGCTGATTTTGACCACATGGGCAGTGAATTAATGCGTCATGCCTAGGCCGTGAATCTCCAATAAAAGCTTTGGCCATTAGATTCTGTGAGTTTCTCTGGTGGTTGTATTCTTGGAGTGCTGTGATACGTCAATCAGTGCTGGGGGATACTGAATTCTACCTTCCCTGCAGAGACAATAGGACATTCATGCTTCCAACCCTCTCCCTCACAGTCTGTCCTGTATGTTTTTTATTCAGTTGATTTCCATTTGAATTCTTTCTGTACAATGAATGACAAATAGGAATAGATTCCAGTGAGTTATGTGGGACCATAGAGTAAATTATTTAAACTGAGTTTCATTCTGTGGAGTTCTGAATCTGAAGTGTACAAGCACACAGTTATTTTGCCAGAGTTAAAAAGAAGAGGAAGAGAGAGAGAGAGAGAGAGGAAGAGAGAGAGAGACAGAGAGACAGAGAGAGAGAGAGAGAGACAGAGAGACAGAGGGAGAAAGAGACAGTGAGAGAGAATTGACTTTGAAACTTCTTATGCCCACATCTTGGATCTTCCCCTAATGATTATGTCACTTTGGACACTGATTTGAATGCTGTGATCTTTTCATTGAGTTCTAAGGGAACTGACATAGCCTATCTGGCAGGATTATTGTGAAAATCAAAGGAATACTATGTACAATCTGTCTGAGAAATATGTGTGACCCTGGTAAATGGCTCATCAACATTAGTATGTTGTTTTGAAATCATGACTGGCTTGTGGAAGCAATGAAAGGAAATACTCCTCAGTCAGTGCTTTCATCCCAAACATAGATTCATTTTATTAAATAATTTTAAAGGTACAATTTAGATACACATGATGACCACATTCATCTTGGGATTTTGCATCAGTATATGATTCCTCTTGATTCTTCTTCTTTTCCATTCCCTGCCCTTCCTTTCAGCTCTTCTTCACCTCCTTTATACTTTTTTTTGCAAAAACTTTGTTATCATTTTTTGTTTATTTTCTCATTTTTTCTTTTCCTTTCCTCCTCATCGCTCCACAGATCTCAAGAATGGTGGGAGAGCTAGGTGAAATGGCAGATATGTGAATTGTAAGCAGTGAATAAATCTGAAACAAGATTTCTCTTCATAGAACCCACAAGGAAATAATTCAGGAGCTTTAGAGACCTGTTATTACTCCATCCTTCCCAAACCCCACAGAGAAATAATCCAAGAAAAGGTTTACTGAATTGTTATTAGAAGAGTGAAGACCGTGGGTGTAATGATTCAAGGGTCTAGTTTGATAATCATGAATTGGTGAAAGCAGGGGCCATTTCAGTTTAATCACTTATTTTTTAGCAAGATTCTTATTCAGGGGGCTGGGGAGTTAGCTCAGTGGTTCCGGCGCCTGTCTTGCAAGCACAAGGGCCTGGGTTCGATTCCCCGGTAACCACATACAATACTGGGCGTGGAGACTCACACCCAGCAGCAATCAGTACCACATACCACAATGCCGGACGTGGTGGCTCACGCCTGTAATCCCAGCACTCGGGAGGCAGAGGCAGGAGGATTGCTGTGATGTGAGTTTGAGGCTGAGCTCAGGGCCAGCCTGAACTACAAAGCGAAACCCTGTCTCAAAACACCTTAAAAAAACCAAAAGATTCTTATTAAGAATTTTCCATGATCAAAGCATTTTTATAAAACCTGAGAAAATAGCTCTAAGGAGGCAAAATTCTTCTTTTCATGAAGGTTAAATTCTTCTGGGAAAAAAACAAAAACTAAATGTGTCTATAAAAGAATTAGGTAGCTATAATTGTCCTGAATAAAAATAAAAGAAAGAGGAGGGATTTTGAGGGTAAGCAGCAATTTGACAATATGTAGCCAGGAAAGTGCCTTACAAAAATGTGACTTCTATTAGAAACCTGTAATATCAGAAGGACAAACTTTATCCATTATGGGGGAAGAGTCTCTAAGGCTGAAAAGAGCTAATTTGATCCATTCCCGCCATCAAGCAAAGCAATGGAGATCACCCTGGCCATAACAGTTAACTTTACTGGTAGTATTTTTTTAGCCAAGTTATATAATTTAATTTAACAGCCTCCTAATATAAGTTTGGCAAAGAATATGTCTAATAGACCTGTGAGGGAACACATAGTTAACAAATATAATGCAGTGAGATTTCTTCCATGAGATATTAAGACACACTCAAAAATAACACTAAATGAAATATAGGGGAAAAACCTGAGAACTGCAGCCAGATTATTATACTTAAGAGCAGCTGCTTGAAAATATTTCCTAAAATATAGTAACTGACATCCAGTCTGACTGTACAATCATGGACAATCATTAGTTTGCATTGGGCAGTTTTGTCAATTAGAACAATGTAAGAATCTCCCTGTTTCATTCAACAGAATATATTTTTAAGCTGGGTTATTTATATGAGAATATAATCCATAAACATAAGAAGAAATTGTGGGTTAATTCTTAGAAAGTTGCTTGTAATATTTTTAGCTACAGTTCAAATTTTAAGAAATATATATATGAAAATAATTAAATGCCCCACTTTCCAATAATAATTTTAAAAAATCAAATTTAGGGCCGGGGATTTAGCTCAATGGTTCCGGCACCTGTCATGCAAGCGCAAGGACCCGGGTTCGATCCCCGGTCACCACATACCTATACTGGGTGTGGAGACTCACGCCCAGGAGCAACCAGTACCACAGACCACAGTGCCAGGTGTGGTGGCTCACGCCTGTAATCCCAGCACTCAGGAGGCAGAGGCAGGAGGATTGCTGATGTGATTTAAGTCTGAACTCAGGGCCAGCCTGAACCACAAAGTGAGACCCTGTCTCAAAAAACCTTAAAAAAAATCAAATTTAAATATAGTTGAAGGTGAAAGGTAAATAGATTCATCAGACACTTTCTTGTGTCTCAGCATTTTTCTATACTTTTCTACCTCATTTTCTAAGCCGACAGTACTAGGTGAAATTTGACTTTTTGTATAATCATGTTAGGTTTTAGTTATTACAGTTCTTACATTGAACATTGGAGGTCGTTGATTTATTTCTAAATATCATAAAAGTATGCTTCCTCAGGTTAAAAAAATAGAAGATGTTAGATATGCTTCAAAAACTAATCATATTGTTCAGACACCTGTACAAATTCTTTGCGGACTTCTTGTCCAGCCTAATATTTCTCAAGTTCATTATAGAATGCCCTTCTATGGAAGGGGACATTTGAGAATATTTGGGTTCCACTCTGAAAGTAGGATGTTTTATTTTCCTCTCCATTTCACTCACAATCAAAAACATATGGAATGTTTTATTTGCAGGCTACAAAAACAAATCAAACTGGCAATTCTATGTTGGAAAGAATTTATTCCTCCTGCAGATCAGAAGTCTAGCTGCGTGTCCAAACTTTCAAGTGCATGACTTTCTTTCCACAGTCACCAAGGTTAATAGCTCCTTCTGCACCCCAATATTGCTTCCGCTCTGGATAGTGTTATCAGTGAGGCCTCATTTCCCCTCCTGATATTCATTACTCTGTCTTCTTCTATTTCTTGGAAATGTGTTGTTTTACCTCATTATTGCCAGTTGCTATATCAGGATGGCTGCTTGTATAGCTTTTTCTGCTAAGCACTTTCCTTGAGTCTTTCAGATCTCTGTCTACAGGTACATGGGGTTCATAAGCACCTCGTACCCACAGCATTCTCGTTATGAGTGAGGCAGCCAAATAAGCGTGCTTTCTCTAATCAAACCCTAGGTGTCTCTCCTTCCTTGTATACAGTCAGGAAGTTCTGAAAGGATGTGAACTATTTCATTTTTATTGAGACAGAATTTTCTGCAATGGGACTGTATAGCTAAATGAAATGCAAAGACCATGGCTGCCCTTTAGAATTAGACACAAGTTGTGTATCGATTTCTGCTCGTGGGTTGGGTCCAATGAGTGATTTCTGATGTGATTTATACCATCAAACCTCTGCTGTAGTTGTATTTGTCATCTGTCCAATGATATTTAAATAATCTAGCCTAGTCCTTTTCCTAGTAACCTTGTCTTTCCCCTCCTTCTCCCTGAGATTGCTTCTCCTAAAGCTTCATTTTAACAGGAAGAGTGTACAAAGACTCAGATCTTTCAACCCCTTTCTCCATCTTCAGGTCATTTGACAGCAACCACAAAATATGGCCTTTGAGGGTAGAAAATGGTGGTAGTGAACCATATAGCGGTGAATCAAGAAAACATTTGTGAGATAAATGGTGGAAGGATGAAATAAGAATAATGTGAACAGGAGCTATATCTTATTTACTATATCAGAATACTGATATGTTAAATCAAAAAATTGTTTATCCTTGCAGTGGGAGAGGTTCATAAGCACCTCATATCCGCCGTGTTTTTATTTTGAGATAGGCAGCCAAATGCGCATGCTTTCCCTACTCAAACCCTAGGTGGCTCACCTTCCGCCCCGTGGTGTCTCTCCATCACCAAATTTCAGCCAAGGTCTACAGATTTTTAATAGATACAGAAACAAAACTGAAGAATTTCTAAATATAAAAAAAGTATTCACATGTAGGCATGAAGATAAATTCTAAATATACAATTGAGCACAAAGCTGAATTTTGTTAAAACACTTTAATTTCAGTGCTTTGGAGCAATTCGAGTTCCACAACCAAGCTCACACATGCAAGTGTCAGAGTAGAGATAGAGTTGGAGAGGACAAGTCTAAAGTCTCACTCTCCATATTGACTACACCACTGATGTTTCTGCTGCGATACTCTTGCCTTGTATAGCAGTTGTGGAAAATGCTGACTGATTTTTTTTTTCCCCTCAGCACAAAAAAGTTTTAATTTTCCCAAATTTTTCAAATGGCAAGTGAACAGAAATTCAAAAGTTGCAAATTCGCAGCTGCAGTCTGTGGGGAGAGAAAAACTGCACCCATTAAATCTACAAAATACACCAGCATGTAGAAAAATCAATTGATTGGCAGATGCGGATATTTACATCGCTTCTTAATTGCTTAAAATCAGCAAGTTGGGAGACTTCGCTAGACTTGGCTGTAGTTCAAGATGAGTACAAATGTTCTTTCGGTAGGAAGCTAGAAAGAATGAAATGTGTATGATACCTTTCAAAAAAGCACAAAAAAACTGTGGGAGATAATGAGAAAATTACAACCAGAACATCAGAAGTGTTTCAGTGTCTCAGTCTTAGAAAAATTAAAGGATGAGAAAGTCCAAGAAAGTAGGGAGTTGTCGTCGTGAAACACAGTCATTAAGTATTGCTACTTGATGTAGGGTTAGTACAATTGAAAAAACAGGTTTCTTAGTGTTAAACAATTATGATAAGGATTTTAACAATTCAGTGATACTACTAAGAACTCATCTGAAGAGTATGCATCTGATTTGCTAAAAATCATGGAACAATTGCTTTTAACTTGAAAGAAGTGGGGTTTATTGGACCCACCGCAAACTGCTTATGGTGATTCTCAGTTACTTACAATACTGAAGATCATAATACTTGTCTTAACTGGAAGTTAAGGTCAACCTCAGTTCTACCTATTGCTGTGGCTAGTGGGATGGTTTCTGATTCTACTGACAAGGAAATCTGCTCTGTTTTGAAGATTTTAGCACCTATTATTCAGAGGGAGTACAGATTATCAACAAAGAACATTTGGCATCAACACCTGTAGTAATGAGAAAAGCGCTTAAATAAGTGGAGGGGTTAATATTTGGATTAGAAATTGCAAGTCACTAGAGGTAAATTGAAAAAAGCTTACTGTTTTTCTAATTTTTAAATGAATTTCCTGTTCTATTTATGCAAAAGTAGATATACGTAGCATCATCGTGTTGACAAGTAAGTTGGAGATATGAAGTGTTAATTTTGCCAAGATTACATGTATAGCATGTATTGCATACAAGATTTGATTCTAGGTTTTTGAAATCCCTCATCACTCATTTTCCAGTAGAAAACCGGGAAACCAAAATTTCCATATTGAAGAATCATTCTACATACAGAGTAAAGTCTACTGTTACAGGCATAATTACAAGAGTCTGTGGCATTGTCTCCTTTTAGTGTTTTAGAATGGGAGAGATTTCAATATCAGAAATTGTGTCTGTGGAATTCTGAGGTCTATTACAGGAGTTAAAATTTCCTGTAAATTTTACAGATTTTTCCTTTTCCACTACTTTTTTAGCATCTAAATCCTGAATTCAGAATATCTGACTTTTCTTCATTTTTATGTTTGTAAGTCTAGACAAACCTTTGATAATGGTAGTTTCATTTTTGTGTATTACCAAAATTTCTTTGTGCTATTTTAAAATTATTTTTATAACTAATATTCTGTGTTCTTTCAGTCTTATTTTCCAAAATGTCTGATATGTATCCATTTATTTAATTATTCAGGCTAAATTTAGAAAATGTCATATTCTACTCTTTTATTTTAAATTATCGATTCATTATTTTCTTCAGGATATCTTGATAGTTCTTTATTAAGATTTTTGTTATATTCTTTGGTTTTCTTTGTAGATATTATTAACAATTTTCTAAATATTCTTTTAAAGTTTATTTATAAATGTCAATTTAGTTTTGAAAAGGGAATTTATGTTAAACTTTTAAATAATATTTTTATTGGTCCCATAGAATGTTAACTTTGAAAACATTTATTTGTAATTGCCTATCTACCTAAATATTATGCAGATTTTATTAATTACTTTTTGGTCTTAATGTAGAATTATGTAAACTGAAATTAGTTCAGATTTTTTATCTTTTGAGCTTTTTTACTTCCTTTCTCCTTCCTCCTCTCCTTTCACCACCCTTACATTTCTTCTTCTTTCTCATATTCTGCTTGCTTTTCCTACTTTCTCTGTTTCCCTCAGACAAATCAGAACTAGATACTTCAGTGTGAATCTTTACTCAGATTATACCTTCCATTTGATATAAACTCTATGAAAAACAGAGGCTGTCCTTCTTTTTTTTTTTTAGGTTTTTTAAGACAAGGTCTCGCTTTGTGGTTCAGGCTGGCACTCAGCTCAGCCTCAAACAAACATCTCAGCAATCCTCCTGCCTCTGCCTCCCGAGTGCTGGGATTACAGGCGTGAGCCACCACGCCCAGCAAGGCTGTCCTTCTTGACTTTTCCTTATATACTAAGATTCTGGAAGGAGCTTAGTAAATGTCTATTGAATCGGTATTTTTAGGTCATTGAGAATCAGTGTTTGTTAGTAGCTTGACATAACTATTCTTAATTTTAAAAAAATTTCTATTTATTTATTTATTTTTTGAGACAAGGTCTCACTTTGTAGTTCAAGCTGACCCTGAACTTACTATGTAGCCCAGGGTAGCCTTGAACTTTTAGCATTCCTCCTGCCTCTGCCTCCTGAGTATGCTGGGATTTTAGATGTGAGAAGATTCACTGGCTTCTTCACTGGCAAGAGTTTCTTTGGGCCTAGATTTTGATTTTTATTAAACATAGTAGGATCTTTTGATGTGGAAATATTGTCTTGGTTTTATGTTACTGTATTTTCTAAAATTAACTCCTGCATCCTAGTGATAAGTATTACTTTTGCAGTATATTATTTTTAGTATTATGTTGAAATTGATTTTGTAGCATTTTATTTATGTTTCACATCTAAACTCAAAAGTGAGATTTTTCTGTAGTTGTACTTTTGTGTACCACTTGTTGGGATATCAGTATCAGGATTATGTGAAGTTTCAAAATAAAAATGGAGATGTTTCTCATATTATGTACTTCCAGGATTTTATAGTCATACTTTGTACAAATTCTATGTTTAACTATTTCCTACTGCTGGTCATTTTATAACAACACTTTGTTGTAGCTGATCCTGGTCTCACATTCCCTGTTCAAGCACCAAATGTAGCTGACTCACCACATTGGCCTTCACTGCTATCCCTCTTCCCTCATCCTCTGGATGCCACACGTGGGGAGCCAGCCCACTCCTCTGAGCCTTCCCCAACCCGGCACTTCTTGTGGGGAACCTAGACCCACTACTTTGTTCTTCCTGACCCAGGAGCAAACCAAGGGAAATGACAAAGAGACAGAGAATCAGTAGAACATGCAGACAACCAGAGGGCTCTTGCCTTTAATCAGCAGAGGAGTCCCCCACAACTAGCTTAACTACCTTTATTTGTCCAAACAAGGGCGCAAGAAATCAAGGTAACACAAGATACACCTGCTTCTCAGTATCATTAACACTTTCTTTGGTAATGAACTGAAACTCGGGTGTCTGAGCTTTACCGTGATATGCAAGCATCCTTGAGTTCAGCCTTGCTCCTCTGTGCTCACCAAGGAGGAGGCCAATCAGGTCTCAGTTCTCCTCTGGTCTCTCGCAGTTGATAGTTACTGCTTTACTATCTCTTATTATCTGGTGCATCTCCTGCTATCATCTGCCAAAATAGAGCATGGTTAGTCTTCTTGAAATACCCCACAGTCACAATCATATAAGAGTAACTATTTCATGGGTTATTTTTCTCTTGTTAAAATTTATTCCAGAGCCTTCCATAATCTAGAATTGGAAAGAAGGGTGAGGTTAGTCCATGACTTTACCTGCACAGAAGTAATTCTTTCTGCATAAAAGTATTTTGCATTTGTCTTCTTTCCAATGTTAAAAAATTTCCTCTTAAATTAAAATTCCATATTTTTCTACACAGTATTATTATGGCAGTTGTTAGTACTCTTTAGTTAAGTGTTCTTTGGCATCTTGTATTGCTTCTGCTATTATATTTTTAGGTGACTGCCACTTGGCTAAGTTTTTTAAGACTTTTTTTTTTGAGACAGGGTCTCACTTTGTAGTTCAGGTTGGTCATGAACTCATCCTAAAACTCAGCAATCGTGCTGTCTCTGTCTCCAGAGTGCTAGGATTAAAGACATGAGCCACCATGCCCAGCACTGTGGTATGTGGTCCTGATTACTGGTGGGTGTGAATCTCCACACCTGGCATTGTCGTATGTGGTTACCAGGGATTTAATCTGAGTCCTTGTGTTTGCAAGGCAGGCACCAGAACCACTGAGTTAAATCCCCAGCCCGTGATAATTTTTCTTTTGCTCTTTCCTTTGCTTAAAATGTTCTGTCTTATATCACGTATTGTAGCTATATTCTTGATGTTTACATCTAAGAGATTAGCTATAATAAAAGACCTTCTTTGTCCATATAATCCATTATCATAGACCTATTTTGAGTATGGGTGGCGCCAACCATTAGGTATGTGTCCTAAATGGAATAAAAGGAGAAAAAAAGAAAGAAATGATACTTCTTCCTCTCCATCATGTCGTGGTCTGTTTCTGCTCTGCCATGCTTCTTTGTCATCCCGCCTTGCCTGCCTTGGAACTAGGTAACTATGGACTAAAACCAATACAAAGTGTAAATTAAAATACACCTTCCCCTCTTTAGTTTGTGGACGTTGAGTATTTTGTCCCAGTAACGAGAAAGTAACTAAGGCACAATCTAAGTAGCTCACCTCAACATTCTCTGGCAGGAAACTTTTTTCCTTCCTTTTTATAAGTCATGACATGAAAAAAAGTTTCATGTCATGACTTGTAGTCAGTTATTTATATGTATGTATATTTAGTTGTTCACCTCTTCACTACAACAGATGATAAACGATGGCAGGATCTTGTCTGTGTTTTGAACTATTATATTTCTTGTACATAGAATTATGCCCCGTATACTTAATACATTGAATAAATGGTTTGTTAATGAAATGAATTAAGGCTAACTGACTGTAGTAGCTTGATATTGAAGCCATTGAATTTGACATTACAGCTTAATCATAAGGCAGGTGTTACAAATAATGAAATGAGAATATATGAAGCATAACAGGCCCAAATTGAAAAGGTCACCGAGTAGCCTTCTGTGTTGTCTCATCACATGGGGCATCTGGGAGCTCTGCTTTTCCTAGTTCTATTTTCTACAAGCTGGTGCTACATCTTTTGAAAACAGAGCATTTATAAATCAAGGCAAAGTTCTTTCTCTCTCGCTCGCTCTCTCTCTCTCTCTCTGTCTTGGGAAACACTCAAAAATACAAATCTAAAAGATAAAATATCTGGAGGAGGATAATTGTTGAATTATGATTCAAGTCAGAAACTTATATAAGGATAGAATGTACCCTTAACATCAAAGTCAGAGTTGAATTCTGGAAAAATGAAGTAGTAATTCTTGGGTGAGCTGTAGGTACAGACTCGATCCCTTTATATAATTTGACTTGAATAGAGAAAGGCAGTTTCCATTCTTTCTTACATTAAAACTAGACTAGACTATCACCTGCAGCTTGTATGTTTAGAAATATATCAGAAATTCATTTCTTTTCTGACGAAAAAACAACTCTCCGTCTTTCAGTTATTCAGTAAATGGTTTTCAAGCATAAAATATGTTTGCCAGATTTCATAATAGTTTCTGGGGAATCCACAAAAATACAAATCACTCATCAAGTAGTCAACTCTCCCCAGATAAAAATTGCTCTGCTTTGTACTTCGGAAGTTATAAAGTATTATCAAAGACTAGTGTGCAAATTAAATAGTAGTAAACTACATAAATAAGTATATGATTATCACTTAGTAGACATATAAAGAAGGACCGTCATAAACCTCCAAATGGGGAATGGGGGTTGTGGTGGGTTTGAAGATTAGGTTTAAATATAATTGTGGAGAGAAATTATGCACAGACAAATAATACAGAAGTTAGATGCCCAGTACTCACTTAGGATCTATAAGTGTCCCAGATACTCAAAGAAAGATCAGAAAGTCTGCCTATTTGAAATAGGCCTTCAGAGATCATTTGAAATAGGCTTTCAGAGATGAAATAGGAAAAAGTGGAAGCTATATTTTAGATACTCAAAATAAGGTCAGAACTGGATTAAATAATCTTTAAGGTCTCTTGCAAACTGGAGATTCATGAATTTTCTTTTGAGGGATAAGGTATTATTGATATGTAAAATAGAAAAGACCAAGAATGTTCTTCTAGGGATTAGTTTTCCAAATATGCTCTCTAAGCCGGCAGCATCACTACCACTTGGAATCTTGTTATGAGCATAAACTGCCAGACCTGTCCTTTGTGCCAAGGGCCTAGTGATTTATGTATGAATGAGGCTTCATGGATCATCATGTTCAGGTTTGTGTTTTAGATTTACATGTTCTCCTCAACACCCTGTTTGCTTATAAGTGGGGCTTTGGGGAAGATTATTGGATTAAAAGGTTAATTAATCAACTGATGAGTTCATAGGTAATTTGATAATGGAAATGAGAGCCTGGGCTAAGGAGGTGGATTGCTGGGCACGTGTCCTGGTGGGGCATATCTTTGTCCCTGGTTTCTCCTTTCTTCTTTTTCTGCCTCCTGCCTTTCACACCGTGAGTAGCTTTCTCTCTGCATTGCCCCTTGAGCATGCTACACTGCCATGAAGCCAGTCAGCTATAGACAGAAGCCTCTGCAAACTGTGAGCCAAAATCAACCTTTTCTCCTTTAAGTTGAAGGTATCGGGTACTGTTTCCAGTATTGAGGAAAGTGACTGAGACATCAGCTAAGTAATCCTCAGTCAGAGGAATAAGTACTGGACATACTCGCTCATGTGTAGAATCTAGAAAGAAGGCCATGAAAATAGAAAGAAGACTGTTACTAGACCAAAGGAAGTCAACAAATGAGAATAGTAAGGGGATGAGTATAGCTAAAATAGATCTTCCACCCTGAACTCCAACACTCTGTGAAATTAGTATTTGCTAATAAAAAGTGTGTTTTAAAATGTAGATCAGATAAGTCCTCCTGGTGATCCTAAATCATGTTGAAGTTTGTGAACCACTGTTTTAGGACAAGAGTACATAACAGATTAAAAACAACCGAAAGAAAATGAAAAGCTAAAATTCAACAGTGATTAAGAATGTGGGTCATCCAAGATATGGATTCCAGGTAAGTATTTTACAGGCCCTAGTCGGTAGGTCCTAAGCTGATCAGCTCACCCTGGTGCTTTGGGAGGCCGTTCATTAGTTTTGTGCTTTTCTTCAATAGTATATTCCCCCTGCTGGCTGCAATTCCATGTCTTCATTTACAACAAATGGACCCGTCCTTTTAGGACCTCTGTAAGATATTGGAAAACCTCCTGTTCCTCTGAGAATTTATTTTTGCACCAATAACATCTACATGGTTTATTTTTAGTTTTTATTTTATTTATGGTGTAAGCTTACTGAATGAAGAATAATATACACATGAAAGAGCACAAATATATGTAAAGCATGAATGATTTTCTATAAACCAAATATAGCTATGGAAATAGGGTCCACATCAAGAACAAAACATGAGCAACACCTAGAAGCACTCTCATGTTCTTCACAACCAACACCTATCCTCGAGTTAATGAAATAACTATATGTTTTTAATTTTTAGTCTTTTGAGACAAAGTCTTACTTTATACTTCAGGCTGGGCCTAAACTCACTATGTAGCCCAGGGGAGCCTGGAACTCATAGCAGTCCTCCTGCTTCTGCTTCCCTAGGGCCTGGATTACAGGCATGGGAAATAACTATTTTATTTCTACCAGCATATATCAGTTTTGGCAGCTCTTCAGAGTTGCATGATTTGTTCTCATTTAATCTAATCATATTATTTGAGAGCAGAGTCTGTTTTATTGATCCCTTCATTAGGTTGCTGAAATATCATTAATGAAAACATTGGTGTTGAAATATCATCACTAATAACACTGTGGCTGGTGAACTTCTAAAAGGTTTGCCATTCAAGATTGCAAATTGGGAAGAAAATGCACAGTTTTATTAATAACTTCTAAAGAGGACAACAAAAGAAAAACAAAGGTATTATGCAAACTTAGAAGCAACAAGGCTCCTAGGTATCTTTGCCTTAAATTTCTTGCTCTTTGACATCTTACCCATTAGTTTTCCTCTGAAGCAACTAGTTCAAGAAAATCTTTCATCTCACCACCCCTTTCTTATATGTGGCCTAGAAAACAATACTCCAAAGTATGTCTCCTTGAAATCCTGACTACTTTGAACTAAGTACATTAGAAAGGAGTCAGAAGCAAAGTCCCTTTGTAACCTCTTATCTTTCTTTCTCTTGTCTCGCATTTTCCCCATAGAAACTAGCATTCTTTATAGCAAAGATGGATCACAGAGCTAGCCATAAAATCTGTGGACATTATTTCAATCTTTCTCATTCTTTTCTGTGTAGGCGCTTACAATACAGAATTTCTGTGACTCATCTTATCTGGCAGCGGATCATAAGGTCCTCATTCTACTCCTGTTCTATAGCCAGAGGGCATGAATGATCAACAATTGGACCGTTTTCATCCAATCATATTTCTATACGATTGCATGTTACATCAAACCTAAGCATTAAAACAGAGTGTTTTCTCGAGCTCTTTGGAACTGCATTTCTGAAGGCTCTTACATGCCATGAAACTTTTAAAAAATAAAGCTATTATGCTTTCTTCCTTATTAACTAGGTTTGGGTGGAGAGTACTGGTGGTGATTCATGAGAAGTGAAGAAAGTACTGGACTGCCTCTGCCTCTGTGTCATCATTCACTTCTACTGTCAGCATCACCTTCTTGGTGTGTTTTGCCTTCCACTCCCACCACACTCATCTTTTCTGGGTTGAGTAGGCATCAATTCCTCCCCAACCAGAAGCACCAGCAGGTGCATTATATGACACTTGTACATTGCACTTTATAATACAAGCTGCTAAACAAGATTAATGTTTTGATTATTTATTGTCCATTGTACACCTGAAACAGATAGTAGATATTCTAAGATGCTCATTTTAAATAATGAATTTTATACAGGAACAATATAATTTTACAGGGATAAGTGCCTAAATCAGGAGATGTTTAAATTCAGAATTTAGTTTGGCTCTATCAGGAGGTAATGCCTTGAGCAGTCAAATCATTGTTTTATGTTTCAATATTCTCAATTATAGAGTCTATGGAAATTTAACAATTATCAGACTCACACATGAGCATGAGGGAAATATGTGCAAGGTGTGG
This sequence comes from Petromus typicus, assembly GCA_004026965.1. Classification (NCBI taxonomy): domain Eukaryota; kingdom Metazoa; phylum Chordata; class Mammalia; order Rodentia; family Petromuridae; genus Petromus; species Petromus typicus. Next base: position 34,384 of record PVIR01013706.1, read on the forward strand.
GTTATAGCAATGGGACTTCTGAGGGGAAGCTGCAATTGGACCCACTCAGCACAAGGGATCTATTATTTTTAAAAAGAACCCTCAACACTACTTCAGGCTGTTGGACTTCTCAAAGGCTGAAATGGTAGATGCTTTTTCGTTAAAATCCACAATAAATACTTACAGTGAATTCAATTAAAAAAGTATGAGTATCATTAGAAATGATACAAGGTTTTGCATTTTTATTCCCTAGGAGGGGCAATATTTTATTTGCATTAGTCACCTCTCCCAATACTGAAGCACAATACTCAACACCTACAAGTCAAAGGAGGAGAGGTTTAATTTGGCTCATGACTTCAGTGAATTCAGTCCATGGCGGGCTGGTTCCAAGACAAACATAGAGATTGAGAGGAGAGAAACAGTTTGGTGGAGAAAAGTTAGTTAATGGTGGCGAGGAAGCAGAATAGTGATCAGGAAGGGATGAGGATCCAGATACACTACCCAAGGGCACACCTCCATGACCTGCCCTGACCCACCAACAAGCCCCCTTTACTACTCCCTTGGGTGGTTCTGATACCTGTCAAATTGACACTTAAATTTAACTGTCATCTCACCCCTTGTCAACTTGATACTCAAACACATCTCCTTAGGCCATACAGCATCTAAAACAAAATCTTGATAAAAATTCAGCCTAACTTGATAAAGCTATTTCACATTTAACTCAGAACTAAGAATCCCTTCCCCAGTGCCTTCCCAATTCCAACACCGTGAGAATGTCTCAGTAACAGTCTCCTCTGAGATTGACAGCAAACTCTTACCTGGGGGGCCCTGTTTCAAAAAAAGAAGAAAATAATAGAAAGTCATCTATCTTCAAAATACAGTGGCACAGGGTAAATACAGCCATTTTAAGGAGTAAGAAAGAGCAGGTCCAAAGCACAGCTGCAAACCTAACATTTGGCCTGTGGACCTGTAGCTTCATTTCTGCCATCAAAGGCACATAGTGGTAGGGGTGAGTTCCAGAGCTGCTTCCAGTTTGCAGTTCAGTTAAATCATTTCACTCCTGCTCGTCGTATTATCTTCATTAACCAAAACTGTTCTTGGGGTTACAATTCATTAAATTTCTCAGGATTTCTTAAACATAAGAAGAAATATTTAAAGTGAAAAATTTTATTTTTCTGTAAAAGTACGAATAGTAAATTTTCTTTGAAAAAAAGTCTCCCATTCATCTGTATGCATGTTTGCATTACAGTTTTTTGATGTCAAAATAATTCTGTGTAACCTGATTACAAAATTGTCACTACTCAAAATTTAAAGACTATTACATGGCCTACACTTTTGAATAATGTAAGTTCTGGTTCACCCATGTATATATTTTTATGAGCTAATGTTTCTTGTACATTTAAATGTAATTAATTATTATAGATGTTAAAAAATCTGGCTGAAAATACATTGAGCATGTAATGTAGAACAATAACACTAATAAAGGGGTGACTAAGCAAAGTTTAACTTACCCCCTTTATGAAATAGTGAGATTCCTAAAAATGATGGCACAAAATAAAACTCTTACAAAAATTTTAAGATAAAAATATCTGACATGAAATAAAAATCTGACATGCTAAAAATATTTGAAGTATTTTCTTAGAATTACTGAGCGTGCACATACATGCATACACACACAACATTGCTGACAGCAGAATACTGGAAACAGAGCTGGGGTGCTTCTCTGTGTGAGGCGTAGGCTTAGCAGGAGCATGGCCCTGTGTTTGAGCTTCATTCACTGGTGAAAAACACATTGGTCAAAAATGCTAAGGATGAAATGACTTTCAGGGTTGTAACTCTATCAGTTAAGATGTGTTCGTGTGTGTATTGCATCCTCTTCCAGATTTATTGCATAATACATAACCCATATGAATTAACAGCATAACAGGGAGCAACCATAATATCAAACTGGCCCTTACCCTGCAGTCTTCATGATTTTATCATGAGTTTGATTCTCACTGAGCTTTACTTGGCCCATAGACATAATTTTCCTTCAAATTCAGAAGAGAGACTATTTGAAATGAGCCTGACAATGATTTCCTTAGCATTTCCTCTTAGACAAATAACCAGATGCTTCCTCAGTAGGGAAAACAAGCTGTCACAGTCCTCACTGAGATGTGAAGAAAATACCTAACACAACACCTGCAGGGGGCTGGATGAATCAGAGCTCCCGAGGCAGGATGGGCCTTTGTGGGGCTACCTCAGGTCAGGGCACCTGTGCGGTGGGCCTTTGACATTCCGACAAAACAGAGGTTCAGAAGCAAACGTCAGGGTCAGTCCTGGGAATTCATTGTTGGCGCAGCTTTATTGTAGTGCTCCAGGGAGAACAAGATGAGACCATGTTGCTCACAAGTCCTCCTTAAAGTTTAAAGCATATTCAAAACATCAAAATGTCGTGTTTGATTGGTTTATACACTTTCACCCTCATACAAAAATGAAAGAAAAGGTGTCCATTTTTGGATATTTTTTTGATCATGCACAAGACAGATCCAGGGATGGAAGAAGAGATATGTTCTGGATCAGAGTATACGAAGAGATGTGATGCGGAGACCGAAGGAGAGAGAAAAACAGAGAGACAGAGACAGAGGCAGAGAGTAAAAGAGAAGAAAAAGCTCTACAATAGTAATTGCTACAAACGGAATAGAAGTAGTAGAGCAGTTAATGATATGCCCCTCCCCAGCGGGAAGACCACTACGGGGGTAGGGGGAGGCACTCCAGAGGGAAAAAATACAGTGCAAGGTCATAAAGTAGGAAGAGTGTGGCGGTTATTAGCCAGAGAAAAGTCCATGAGAATCAGGAGGTGAGTAGAGGGCACTGTAGAAGATAGCTCTGTGGACAGGAGCCAAGACGTGTACAGCCTTCTACTTGAGCTCTAAGGATATTTTCTCTAACACCTAGAAAGCCACTGAAGGTTTGTACATTGGGAATTGAGGTGAATATATCACTGTTCTCTCTATCTTATAGTGACCAACTTTTTGTTATTTTCCACTTACAATCTTGCCTTTGAACATCCAGGCTGTAATCCAAGCCAGCAGACACAAAATGGTGACATGATTAGGGAAAGGTTCTCTTTATAGTACCCATTCTGGGCCAATCTGTAGCTTTTATGTGCCCATTATCATTGCCCTAGTGCCATAATAGGCCTGGAATTGGAGGCAGCCTTGCTCTTGAGTCATCATCCAAACCGCTTTATGAAGCCATCTTCTATACAAGTCTCTGGAGGCTCATTCCATTACTCGTAAGGCTCAACTTCTCTCAGCTCACTAAGAACATCAACATAATGGATGTGGATGTCCATATTAACACCATTTTGAGTACTTCAATTACATATATAGTCACCAAATAATCCTTTCACATATTAAATGTACCAAGTTGAGCAACAGTACAAATGGTCCTGTAACTCACATTTTCCCCCCTTTTTAAAACATAATTATATTCTAAATCTTCCATATCTTGGCAAAAAACAAATAGTATTTTTCCAGACTGGTATTATTTTAACCAGAAAAAAAATGAGTTATAAATGTACAAGTATGTCATAGGAGAAATAAGAAATATATTTTTTAACCAAACTGCAATGACATCAAACTGAATTCTGTATAAATATTCTCAGTTTCCACCTCCAAAACCCATATATTGAGAATATTCTTTCTGTTCAATTTCCCCAGGCATGAAGCACCATCTGATCCTTGCCAGAGTAGTTTCTAGACTTTTATGATGCAGAATTTGAGAGGAGTTCGAGAAGGTGCAGTCACTAGAAGAGTAGTTGAAGGGCTTGGCGAGGTACAGCTTATATTGGCTTAGGCACTCGAGAGCTTGAGGAGAGACGCCCAGCACTCACTTTTCAGCCGAGGCCATCCAGTGAGTCAACTCTGAAGAAAGTAGCAAAGGATTGGGGCTTGTGGGGAGAAAATGAGCTTCAGAAAATAAAGAGATTGAAGAAAGATGCATTGGAAGTGAGGAATCTGATGGAAATCCTCCTCGCCCTTCTTTTCGCTTTCTGTGGTCAGTGTTACCTATAAAGTTTCAGCTGCGTGTCACATTCCAAAATACCCAAGTGCAAGTCATTTCTTTTACTCATTTGGAAAGAAGAAAGGTAAAAGGACAAAACATGAAGAAAAGTAGATGTGTAAAGAACTTAAAGCACACATCTTGGAAACAACCCAAGTGTCCATCAGCTGGAGACTGGATAAAAAAGCTGTGGTTCTTCTACAGAATGGAGTATTACTCTGCCATAAAAAATGATAAGTCTGAATCATTTCTACTTAAATGGACATACCTTGAGGATATCTTTATAAGTGAAATAAATAGGGCACAGATAGGTACATATTGCATCTTTTCTCTGGTATGAGAAAATAAAGATGTAAATGAGTCCTAGAATTGTATGTTATATATTGTGAAATAGAAAATTCTCAATGTAAAATAGGAAGAAGGGGGAAAATGATGAGATTGTAACAAAAAAGTAAGGAAACAAATTTTATGTATAGAGGGGGGCGGTAGGGTGGGTAGGGCTATGGGAAAAAATGAGAATTAAGTTGTGTCTTATACTGGTACAAATCCCCATTATGGAGTGCAATCATGATGTGTATATGTAATGTACCAATAAAGAGTAAAATTAAAAAAGAATTTAACGCACGAGAAGTAAGCACGTGGCACAGCTCAGAATGCAATCTCTGATATTTTCAAAATTTGTTCCCTTCCTGAGAACTGGATTTCCCTAATTCTCCTGTCTTTTTGTGTATCATGTAAAAAGCATAGATCCAGAAATGACCAACACACGATTTCATATTCTTTCTCCTATCCCACACGTAAATTAAAACAACAAATTGTTGTGCTTCAAAAATCACTACTTATCATCACATGAAAAAAGATCCTAGTTGTGTCCCAGAAAATGACCAACTCTGTCACCAGAAAATGCAAACTCTTAGAGGTGACCTCCTCATGACATGAATTGTTCACTTCCGACTCTGGAATTCCAGTAAATCTACATGGCACTGTCATTTCTACAAGTATGTACACACTGACCTACAAGAGAATATTCTCACATACATGCTTATGTTTAAGTAGCTTACATATTCACAGAATTTAAAGATTGGAGCACTGAATATTATAATTATTAAGACAGGCTTTTCAGTGAGGTATTATTGCAGTTGTCTACAGAAACTGTAAATGGCAATAAAGCATTGACTAACTTTGGTGTAAACACAGAGGCAGCTAGTTTGTTCATATGGCAAATCAAACACAGAAGTAACAAATCTAACTATGGGGTGGATTGACCAGGCTGAAGCTTGTTCAAGCTCTGGGCAATGATTGCAGAGAAGTGATTGTTAGTGCTCAAAGAAAGGAAGCCTATTCGTGTGGTAAATGAAATACTAAATCATTTCTTCAGTTTTCTCTTACATGTAAAGTAGTCAAAACATTAGTTGATTGAGCACTTTATTTTGTGAAGCAGGATTCTTGAATAAAAGGGACTTGGCATTATAAATACTAAAAAAATGATTTTCATTGATAGGCTATATAATAAAAAAGCAAAAGCTATTCAAAGAGTAAGTAGGAATGAAACAGGTTTTACAATTTACAATAAAAGAATCCACAAAGCATAGAAAATGTATTCTCAGTCGCATGTTTGATCAATTACAGTATTTTCATTTGTGTCTCTAGTAAAGATAAAGGAAAGAGAAAAACAAAAATATCAATAATAAAAATAATGCAGTGCTCACTTTCCATGGCTATATTTCCACAAACACATATGAATAATTATAGAATGCAGGAAAGGGCTTGCCTTATGTATACTGGTGAGTCCAAAGTAATAATTAATCAGTGATTCCAGTGAAGTGAATTTTGGTAATTATTTGGTTTCCTAAATTTCAAATGAATAGATGAATTAAAAATTATAAACAGATCATCATTCTATCCAACATAATGTACGAGAATAATCATTTGAGTGTCAATGTCTAAAAACAATTCAGCTTATAAATTGGTAAATTAGTAAATCTACATGGCACTGTCATTTCTAGATGTATGTATACACAGACTTACACGAGAATATTCTCATATGCATCCTTATGTATAAGTAGTTTTCATATTCACAGAATTTAAAGATTGTAGCACAATCTTTATTTTAAAACAAGCCAAATAATCAGAGATCAGTGCATGACATCTTCCCATCCTAACAATGTATCAGAGGTGATATCTTAAACTTTGTCTCAAATTTCAGAAAGTTTTCTAGACTTTTAATGCTCTCTGTACAACTATGTTGATGAATGGATTGTTTTGTTGTATTTTGACTCCAAGAGCAAAGCAGAATTCTTTCTATATCTGCATAAACCATGAATGTTCAGAAAAAAATTGTATAGTCTTCACAAGAATGGTGGAAAAAGAAAAAAAAATAACAAATACCTCCAGTAAGAATAGTACAACTAATGATGAGAAATATAATGATTTCTGTTTATGTCATAGTTCATGCATAAATTTTTTTAGAAATTCATTACTTAATACTGTGAAGGAAGACTACTCAGTCGAATGAATGTGAAGAGAATGTAGCAGTTGATAACGGTGCTTACTTTTGAGGGGAAAGGACAAATGGTTATTATTTTAAGTGTTGCATAAAAGACAATTAAGATATAAATTTTACTCTAATAAGAGAGAGTACTTGATCAAGAATCTGCAAGAGAAACAGGACATGAGGGAGTAGGCAGCCAGCCTTGGGAAAGATGAGTAATTTGGAGCATAAATATCTGAAATGTAATAAATAAAGTAATTCAGTAAAAGCAGACCTTTTGACAATCACCCTCCTCTTTGCCCAACAAAACCAGAGAAGAGTATCTGTCTTCCAGGTCCTCTTGCCGCAGATGCTCTTTGGACCAGCGCGGCGTTCGCTCCAGCAGTTAGCAGGGAGGGAAAGCGGAGCGCGTCTGGCAAGACTCACTCTCCCCCGTGTGCATTTGGCAAAGCAGGTCTGTGCCCCACAATCAGAGCAAGGCTGGCTGCTGAAAGGTAGCTTTGCAAAGTGATTCAGACTTGACACGGACACTCTTAGTTTACATTTTTAAAAATAAAATATTTATTTTGTTCTTTCCTTCTTTCTAGAATTCTCAACTCCGACAAATTTACAGTTATAATTCTGCAGTTATTCCCCTGAAAGTGGAAAAATTCATTTATAAAGTGATAGACCCAGCGCTCCGCCCTATCCTTCGTCTAACATTAGTTTCACTTTCTTCCCCAGTTTTTTCTGCAAAGGTCTGTTAATACTTATGGTTGTTTATACTAGTATTTTAGCCAAAAGACCATTGTCAGAAAATAGTTGCTAAAAGCTGTTATGAGATTCTTTGGTAGAAATTAATACATTAAAATAAAAAGATAATAATATAAACCATAAAATAGACAATATATATATAT